>JAQFXT010000195.1:0-60899 GCA_034683725.1 Strigamia crassipes
GAATTTGACGCGACGGATTTCGAGGAAAGCAAATTGATGGAAGAAATCGAGAACGAGCTGAGATCTGCTGGTGATAACAGAATTAATTGAAATACAAGGGAGAGAAACATTTCTTTATAATTTATTTTATTTTTGATTTTTATAGAAGAGGAAATGATTATACAGGAATTTGAGAATGTGTCCCTGGCAGAAACATCCGCAATAAACACTTCTTTTGAATTGACATCGATTTTGTGTCCCGTTTGCCTAATGTGAGATTTATCTCGGGTATTTAGTGGCAAATATTAATTTTTTAATTTTTTAATTTTTTGGTATTCAGAGAACGGCTAACTCGCTTAAATTCGTCTATTTCGTGTTCGTGTGGTGCTGAAATTCGCAACGATGTGGGTTTCCCCCGGGGCTGGATTAACCTATAAGCAAAATAAACATGCGGTTGTAGCATCAAGGGAAGGGGGTACCACAGGAATTATTCATTGCCGGATTTACTCTGGATCATGTGGTGGCAAAGATGGAAATGGAAATTTTTATTTTACAGTTTATTGTGGTTTATATTTTGAATTGGAGGAGTGACCAACTTGGGTCTCCGAATTTTGGGGGCAAGGTAACTTGGGGACCCCTTGTCAAAAATGTTCAGAGTTTAGATATTTTGACAGATTTTGCCACAGTTTTGATAATTTTTAATAAATTTAGCCACGATTTTGACGATTTTTAACATATTAAGTCACGATTTTGACGATTTTGAACAAATTTAGCCACAATTTTGACGATTTTCAACAAATTTGGCCACAATTTTGACGATTTTCAACAAATTTAGCCACAATTTTGACAATTTTCACCACAATTTTGACAATTTTCATCAATTTTAGCCACTATTTTGACAATTTTCAACAATTTTCACCACAATTTTGACAATTTTCAACAATTTTCACAACAATTTTGACAATTTTCAACAATTTTCACCACAATTTTGACAATTTTCAACAATTTTCACAACAATTTTGACAATTTTCAACAATTTTGACAATGTTCAACAATTTTTACAATTTTGACGATTTTCAACAATTTTGACAACTTTCAACAATTTTGACAACTTTCAACAATTTTCACCACAATTTTCAACAAATTTCGCCACATTTAAAAAAATTAATTTCGTCACTATTTAAGAGCCTCCAAAGATCTTAATCCAGCCCTGGTTTTCCCCCTTAACAAAATTTATCAATTTAATTACTTATTTCATTAATTATTCATTTTAGAATTTATCAATATCCGATTTGCACACGCAATTAACAGATATCCTTCAACTCCACAATTCGTCCTGTGAATTTAATCTCAATTTCAACTCTCAATCGGGCCAACTAATTATCTTTTGTTCTGTAAGATCGTATGAAAAATATAAATTCTTTTTTATCTATTGCGAACTTTTTTTATTTTTAGAGTTGCAACTTTAATTGGACCATTATGTAACAGCTGCTGCAACACTCCTTCAGTTTTCTAATCAGAAATAAATAAATTAATCAATGTATAATATTATCAATTAAACAAATATAAACCAATATAAACCAATTGTTTTTTATTATGTTCCTTATCCGTTTCTTAGAACAACCTGTTTGTTTTCCCCTATGCTCGGTGACATCATTTTACGATTAAACTTTACCGCAAAGCATTTGGAACAAAAGTGTTAACGTTTCTGTGTATTTTAAAGGGATGTTCCCGTTTCCTCAGTTTTCCCCAACCCATAATTACCAGGTGACCCGTGCAGGGAATTTCCAAGAACATGAACCTCTTAATATCAAATAAAGTCACGTGATCATTTCAAACACTATTTAAGTTAATGCTGTACTTCCCAACGGTTTAATTTCGAGTTCGTCTATTCCTGATAAACCATGGTGAGATCTAAGACGCTAAATGCGTTGGGAATTTGTAAGTTGGTTCAAACTTTAACCATTTTCTAGGCCGATCCAAGTCGCTGTCCCTTTCTAACGTCGTCCGCAAGCCGCGCAATTAGTTTAAAAAATCCACAAACGGGTAAAGAGATAAACGACACGTTACACCAAACGGCCAAACAGGTAAGGCATTTTTAACTGTCGAAATTCACAATAATTTATCACAAAAACTTGTTTATTAGCCCGTGCAATGCACCGATAAAGTGTGCACGGGGTCGTTAATGGCCGGCCAGTCACGGTGCCGGGTTGAAGAAACTCCACGTTCGAAAGACGAAATGTGGGATCAAGCGAAGGATTTTCTCGATCAATATTTCGCCAGTTCGGACAGGTAAAACAAAGATTTTTATTTCATTTTTATCAAATTGATTTTCGATTTTGTTTTATTCGAAAAGTTTGCAATCGCCGGAGCATTTGCATCGCCTGGACGAAGTGCGCGATGAAATCGAGAAAAATGGCACTTACGATGTGACAAAAGATGAGTTGATTTTTGGGTCGAAATCGGCGTGGCGCACCGCCGCTCGTTGCGTGGCCAGAATCCTATGGAACACTTTGAATGTGCTCGATTTCCGTCATATTACAACGGCGAAAGAAATGTTCGAATCTCTGTGCCAGCACTTGGAATTCGCCACCAACGGGGGCAACATCAGATCGACCATTTCGGTTTTTCCGAAAAGAATCGCCGGTCGCACTGATTTCCGCTTGTGGAACCCGCTGCTTCTCTGCTACGCCGGATACTTACAACCGGACGGAAGTGTCGTCGGCGATCCCGCGTTCGTCCAATTCACGCAAGTGTGTCAAAGTCTCGGCTGGAAAGGAAAAGGCGGTCGTTTCGATGTTTTGCCGTTAGTCGTGTCCGTGCCTGGAGAAAAGCCGCAGTTTTTCGACATTCCACCGGAACTCGCTCTTCAAATTCCTCTTTCGCACCCCGAGTAAGCGGTCGATTTTTTTTTAAAATTCAAATTTGATTGACAATAATTGACATTTTTGCAGTTATGCTTGGTTCGCGGACATGGGATTGCGCTGGTTCGCCATTCCGGCCGTTTCGGACATGCGTCTCGATCTGGGCGGTCTAGAATTCACCGCCACGCCGTTCAATGGTTGGTACACAGTGCCGGAAGTTGGAACCAGAGATCTGTGCGACCCTCATCGTTACAACGTTCTGCAAGAGGTGGCCGAGAAAATGGGCCTTGACACACAATCCAACGATTCTCTGTGGAAAGATCGTGCTTTGGTTGTGGTCAATCAGGCCGTGGTTCATGGTTACAGGGTAAAAAAATTAAAACTTATTTCTTGTTTTATTGGAGTTTAATCATTTTTGGGTTCATTTAGGTCCAGGGAGTTACTATTGTTGATCACCACACAGCAGCTGAATCGTTTTTGAAGTTCATGGAACAAGAAAACAAAATGCGTGGTAGTTGTAATGCCGATTGGGTGTGGATTGTGCTGCCAATTGGCACCAATTTAGTTCCTACTTTCCAACAGGATATGGTTAATTACAACCTTAAACCGAGCTACGAATATCAAGTAATAAAGTGACAGCATATTTGTTGTTTATATAAATAGATAACGTTGGAATTTATCGTGCATTGCAGGAAAGAGCGTGGAAACCCATCGAATAACTTGAAACTCGACTATGTTGTTTTATTTTTGTTATGTACATGTGATTAGTAAAAAGAAAATTGAGCGTAATATTAATCCCGCAGTTGAATTGTTGTTTTAATTGGTGGGGACACATTCGGTGATATTTTCGACGGCTTTTTCCATGGCCCATGATGGATATTCATTCAAATTGAACATGTATAGGCCTAATGTGTTGATCATAAGCACAAGAATAGCTAAACTCACGAATTTCGTTACAATACCCGGCTTTAACTATCGTAAATTTAAAATAAAATAAAAAAATTTTTAAAAAAAAATTTAATTTAAAAAAAATATATATTCACCATATCTGTTGTTGTTAATCCGCACACTTCAAATATAAGAGCATTCGGAGGAGTTGATACTGGGAGTATAAAGGCGAACGAGCACGCTAAAGTTGCTGGTAACATCAAATAAATTGGATGAACATGGATGCTTTCCGACTTTAAAAAATGTACATAAAAATTAATCCTCGAAACCTGGCTCGAAGTGCTTTCAAATTTACCATATCGCTTAAAACAGGCATTAAAATGGTGGCTGCGGCTGCGTTGCTAGCTACTTCCGTTATGAAAGAAGCCGCTATCGCTAGAATAGTTATCACAGCAACATGTGGTAAAGATGACAGCACGGCTAAATTAGCGCCCACTAATTTGGATAAACCCGAAGCCTAATTAAGTAAACAACGAAATAAACATAAAAGAAATAAAGAAATGACGGAAAAATAACACCTTAGATCCATCGGCCAAAGCGTAGCCACCGCCCATCAATAAAAGGATCCCCCAAGGAAGTTTTTTCTGCACCACTGACCAAGGCAATGCACGAGGAGGAGGATTCTTATCTACGCAATCTAGTAATGAAAAATTGGACAATTTAATATTATTTACATTATTTTATATTTGATTTTTACCGCAGCAAAGAAAATCGAGTCGAGATGGAACAGCAAACATGAGGAAAACGATGCCAATACCAGCAACTGAATCTTGGATGAAACTTTAACGACAAATATAAAATTCGAATTAAGTTCGAATCAATAAATCGATTTTACCCTGATGGTAGAAACGATGACCATCCTGGGATGAATTCGGGCCGTCGGAAAAACCAAAGTAAAACCAAAATGGTAAAAAGAATGAGTATAATAGTTTGATGAAAACTAGAAATTAAAAAATCGTTTTAATTTTAATAAACGATTCGTTTATCACACACGTACTTCATGGCTCCCAGTTCCTTGTACTGGCGCCTGATGAGGTTCTTGACACGCACCCTACTTTCTTTACTTGTTGATTCACACCTGAAAATAGCTGAAGGTAATTAAAGTTGTCGACTTTGATGATAAAGTGATAATACAGTGATCGAGGTCCGAAAAAAGCAATTTGGAGCCAAAACCAGGTGAAAATAAGGCATAATACTGCACATGGCGTTTGAAATAACATCCAAGTAGCAAATGTAAGCCCTGTTTCGGCTCCCTGATACAATCTAAATTTACAATAAATCGAATAAATCAAATATTTAACCATAAAATATATATATAATAAGTGTAAACATACGTAGCCATGTATTCCATGAGCACCAAATTCGGTCCTGTTCCCGTTGTGGTCACTGAACCGCCGAAATTAGACGCGTAAGCGATGGCTATTAACGTGCATTTGCGATATTTCTGCATTCGATCAATCACTGACGCTTGACGTGTCGTAGAATCTGGTAATATCGTGGTCGTTTCAGGTTCTTGGGCACTTCTGAGTGTGAAGAAATATTGTTTATATTTTTAGAAATGTTTTGTTTTTGTTTTTTACAGTTTACAGAGTATCGATTTGTGTTTCCACAACTGTGCAATCGTTTTTTCCGCCTGTAATAAACAAGAAAACGTTATTTAACGTTTTATTTTTGCATTACTCTTACAATTTGTTTCCAATATGATGATTTCGGGTGAGTTTTCATCTTCTTCGAGGCTGGTTGAGAGCTCTTGCAAAATACATTCCACTATGGGGATCATTAACGACGTGGCTGCTGTATTGCTGATCCACATTGACAAAAACGCAGTTGTGCACATAAATCCAAGCATTAACCTTCCCAAAAAAACACATAACATCTTTGTAATATTAATCAAATTACACAAAATTACTTGAAAAATGTGCAATCTTTATATCTTATCAATTATTGCACTTTTTAAAATGATGTATAAGTTTAAATGTTTAATATTTATTAACCATTTGGGTGTTGTGCCAGCTAGTAGCAAAATTCTGAGTGCAATACGTCGATGAAGATCGCAGTGCTCAATGGCAATTGCGGCTGTGACGCCTGCGAACATCATGAGGTTACTTTCCTGCAAAACAACCAAATCTGGATCCAAAATCGAGTTCTAAATGGTCGTTTTCCATGACATACTTTCATGTAATTCTGGCCAACTTTACTCGAAGGTAAAATACCAAAAATTGGAAACAAAACGATCGGCAGAAGAGACGAGACGGCTAAAGGCACCGCTGACGTCACCCAATAAATTGTGACCAGTAGAACAACATATGCGCATTTTGATTCCTAATTAAGTGGAAAAATGCTTCGATTTTCAAGTTTTTTTTTTAACTTGAATTAAACTTACCGGGGTGCCACTGGCGAAGATCAATGGCAGGAGGAGAAACGGAGTGATCAAAACAACAATTTGCCGCCATCGTCGAACCACGCGCGTCCAAAGCAAGCTCAACATGGTATATCTTATCTTTGCAACTTTTTTTTGTGGACAAAGTTGGTCTGGTCGTTCAGAACTTGAAAAAACTACGTCACTTTTAATTTATTTTAAATTAAAGAGATTCAGTTGCGTAAGTCGTTCGAAGGTCAGTGCTGAAAGCGAGTTTTGGTTGTGGAGACATAGGTATGGAAACACTAATCGGTGTTGATTGCTCGTTGATCTTCATTTGGCACGTAAAGAGACAATTGATATTATGAAATAGCAGGAACTTTCTAGTTTAAAAAACAGAAAAAGATTAAGTGGCACGCGGAGAAGCCCAACTCGAAGCACCCTTCACTTATCTTGTCACCTGATAAATAGAAAATTGATCGTGGGAACGAGGGATTGCGTAACTTGTAATTTATTGGTAATTTATTGGTAATTTATTTGCAACTTTACAAGAAAATGTGTCCATTTTTATGAATTTAAAAATCTTAGTTAGTGGAAAGAATTTTAATTACTTTTCATAAAAAAAACTGATTTTTTTTTTTAATTTTCAAAAACATTATTTTGATTTGTATTTGTAAATAGATTTTGTACTTTGATAATATTAATAAAAATTAATAAAAATTTACATCTAAACGTTCGGTCTTTTCGCATTAGATGGCGATATCGTACGGCAGTTGATTCACATACTTGTGACTTCCGGTATCATGTGCGAGCTTAGCCGGGGTGTCGATCGTCAACTGTGAAATGTTTACTATAGTTATGAAACTTCAATGATGGTGTCAATTATTTATTTCATCTGTATCTTTATCTTAATTTATATCGCCATAATATTGTACGTAGCAATCGCCGCGATCTAAACAAAAATTGAATTTTACTAAAATTTGTTTACATTTTTTTAAACAGAGGACTTCCTCACATTTTGTCGTGGTTGTGCCACAGATACTTTCGTATCTATGTTAGAATCGGACACATAGCTCTGTTCAACTTGGCCATTAAAAACATTCTGATCCGAATTAAAGGATTGGAAATTGTTATCGACTCCATAGGATTAAAAAGCAGTTTAATCAACCGTACAATTAAGTTCGTTTCGATTAAAATTTAAAATTATTTATTTATTTATTTATTTATTTTTAATGCAGCAAAATATTGGTGCTATACATCAGTGATGTTCGAGTAGAAATCCCGGATGTTTTAAACAGACCTTCATTAAAGCGCACAACTGAGGCATCGACGACTACGCCTGCGCCGTCGAAACTTCCAAGGAGCAACACTTTGCAGTCGGTTTTGATTTTATCTCAGGTTAAATAAATCGGCAAATTAAGAATCGACATTTTTTTAAAAATAATTATTTATTTCAGTTATTGGCAGTGCAGTTAGTTAATGTTAATTTAATCGTTTTACGGCTAGTAAAGGAGAGTTTGGTGCATGTGAATTTGCAAGAGATCAGTTTGGAAGGTTATTCCGAAGAAAAGTTGTATAATATTGTGTTAAATGTAATTAATGCAACTTGCAAGATTCTTTATTCGGTGGATAAAGTATTGATTTTGATTTTTTTGTCCTAACTTAATTTGATTTTTTAATCTTTTAATTATTTTGGTAGGATCAAACGTCGCAGCCATGTTTGGGTGAAATAGCATTTAGTCAAGTGTTTTCTATTTCTCTCGACCCTAAGAACCTGAAACTGAAGGAACTTTGTTTGCAAATTCAACCTGAAATCACTATCACAGAAAGTAAATTTGAAAAAATTAAATTTTTTTTTAAATTTTTGATTTTTAACATTTTTTTACATTCAGATATGATAAATTTATTATTTTCACACACAACATTGAGCGACAAATCAACACCTGAGCAATTACCTACAAACGACTGGGCAACGCAAATGTGGAATAAATGCCCGCCCGTAATTTCAATTTAAAATAACTAAACGCTTTTATTCTTTTAAATAAATTTTTATTAACAATTTTCAGGTTATGAAAGCAGAAATGACATCAATTAAAATCAAAATTGGACACATGAGTCAACGGACTTTACAGTGTGCGGTGAAAAGCGTACGGGCCGAGACCGCCAAATCGGATAGAAACAGTTTACGGTTTTGCATCGAAGAAATGCAATTGAATAGCAACGGAACGAAAACGATCCAGTTGCATCAAGTGGCCCTGCGTCTCGAGGTGCCCGGATAAATACATCGATGATAAAAGTGCCGATGACATATTTATTTTATTATTTTTAGTCTGAGGATGATGTTTTGAAGACCGCTCTGCTTTTATCATCATTACATTGTGATTTGCTGGAAGAGGACATTGAATATTGGCGATTGCAGTTTCCAGACTCCCAAAAAAGCCTGAAATCGAAATCTGACACGTCAAATTCGCTTCAAAACGTATTGTTAGTTGTTTTTTGTTTGTTTTTAAATGTGATTTTTATTAAAAATGTTTTTTTTTCAGGTTGTTGTTACGGAATAAGAATATTCGAAGTGTTGTGGACGTTCGAGACGTTCGGTTCTCGTTTCAATCCAAGTTAACTTCGCTTCCGCTTCACGCTGGATGGACAAACACTCACATATCGGTTGAGTTTTTACTTCAAGATAATGTGAACAGTAATTTGCCAATTTCAAAAATTCTTAGCCAATCTATTTTAAGGTTAGTTGATGTTATTTTCTGTATTGTTTATTTTGATAATTTTGGTGTTTTTTTTTTAAGTTCTGAAGTGTTGTTGGAGGTTTGTTGGTGCAATGTCGGCGCAGTGCCATCGAATCAAAGCAAGAAAACTCACAATTGGAACACATTTTTGTATTTGGGAGTATTTCTGTTTAAAGTGAGAATTGAAATGATTTTTTTTGTGCGAATTAAATTGAGATGTAAATGTTTATTATTATAGATTTCGTCGCACACTCATAGTATCAAAGTGGAAGGAATGATCGACAATTTACAGCTGGAATTTTCGCCTATATTTGCAGAATTTCTCACCAAACTATTAAAGTTAGTCGAAAAACTTTCCACATTAAACAAACCGTAATTAATTTATTTTATTTATAGAAATCGTAAAGAAAATCGTAATGAAAATCCTTATATAATTCCTCAAACGGACGCCGAATCTAGACTACAAAAATTTGAAGCAATAAATAAAGAAGTGACAACTAGAATAACAGTAACAAATTGCAACTTGTTCTGTGTTTCCAGCATGAAAGGTGCCACGAAACGAGGTCAAAAAAATAAATTTCTAAAGTTTTAAATCTTTTTTTAGTTTGCGTGATGTTGAGAATGGACTCCAACACTTTAGAATTGCAGGCAAATAAAATATTTTTAGCCATCGAGACGAGCAAAATCGCATGTTTTCTGCCGGATAAAGACGTAAATTATTTGTCGCTCTAATTTTTCAAATTTTAATCAATTTATAAACAACAAAAAAAATCAGTTTTATCCATGCGTGAAGTCTCTCGATGTTCGAAACGACGTGATATGGACGTGTCAAATGCTCGCTGTTACTTACGAAAAGAAATCTCACGGTCTGAACATTCAATGGAATAACCACATGTTATTTGCATGGAGCCATTGGATACATTTGTCGGTTTGGCAGGTGGTGCGAGACATTAAACAGCTGAACGATGACATTCGCCGAACCTCTTTGCATCAAGAAACAATATCGAAACAAAACTCGACAGATATGGCGATACGAGTACAAGGTTCCATGAATGCGACTTTGATACTCTCAACTAAACACAAGTAGATTGTTATTTCAATTAAATTATTATTTTTATTTTATTAAAATATTTTTTATTTTTTACAGAATTAGTTTTTCTGCTACTGACGTCAAAGTATTAGTTCAAGGCAAATCTCTTAATTTACGAGTGATTGAAGATGTGATCATTAATTTTGATGGGCATGATGTGATTGTATTACAAGTGAGTATTGTTTTCTAATTATTATTATTTATTGCTTAATTATATTAATTTTTTAAAGGGGCTTTGTGCAAATCGCGTTTTCTCTTCGGAACAAATAACTCTCGACAGAGCAACGTTCGATGACTTAATTTTAACTCAAAATGCCGTATTGTTAGTTCGATTTGATTCGATATTTTTCAAATTGGATTAATTTGTTTTTTCGATTTCAGATTGGTTGAATTGTCTTCCGTCAATATTTCTTTTCCTTACGATTATTATTTCGCCGAGGCTTTCTCTGAGGAAGGAATTGGAGCGGTCAAATTTCTCAAAGCGCTACATAAGAAACCGAAATTTGACTTTGAAGCGGAGGATTCCTTACCCTCAGATTTATTAATCAAAACAAAAGTACGTAAGAATCAACATTCGTCTTTCAATTGGACATAGAAACTCGTTATTTGATTAGGCTTTCAACCTCGAAGTCGCCGACGATCCGTTCGAAGTCAAACTGAGGGACAATTTCGAGCTTCTCGAAGACGAATATGTGGAAAATCAGAAAAGAGGAAAAATCTTGGACGCCAAAGTCGAAGAACTGCGCCAAACTCACCGTCTGCTCCCCAACTCCAAAGTGGACGAACTCTACGCCAATCTACAGAAAAGAAACACCGACATTTACATCCAGCGGTCACGACAAATGTACTCGGCAGCACCCCGACGAAGCAGTCTCGCAACGTGGCATTTAATGGATCTGGAGATTTTAGCTTTGGCGGACCCGAGTTGCCACGGCAAGCAGCGCGTAGTCGAACACATTAAAAACATCGACAACGAAAGTCCTTACCCGGAAGAAGGCATCGAATTCTCCACATTGTGGTGCCGTAAAGTGAGAACCAGTTGCTCCTTCATCACGCTAGTCCTACGAGATTATCCCAGACCCGCTATGACGATGACCAACTTCTACGCGTGGGGGACTTTAATTGGCGCCGAAGCAACAGCCCCACCTAGAGGTAATTGATTCTCGAATTTTAATTTTTTATTTTTAGTAATTATTTCTTTTTGAGCAGCAAAGAGACAAATGTGTATCGCCTTGGATGAACCGTGGGTCGGCACGACCGTGGAACGCAGTTTGGCTTTGCTGAAGTTTTATTACGATTTGAGTTGTGGTAATTTGTCCGATTTGATTTTGTTTGGATTTTTGGATTTATTGAGTTAATTCGGTTGACAGAGGTGGATAATTTCGTGATCGGATACGGACCTTGCTGGGAACCGGCATTTTCGTATTTGACATTGGCTATGGAGTTGATTAACAAGCCTTCTTCCGATCCAAGTCCTCCGCTACCGTTCTGGGATAAAGTGCGGCTTCTTTTTCACGGGAGAGTGACGTTGTTGTGCCAACAAATGGCGATGATCCTTCACGCGTCGCTCGATCCGTACAACACGACGGAGGAAATGGATTTCACCTGGTGTCATTTATTGATTGACTGGACTAACGGTGTTAATGCTAAATTGAATCACGAGGAGTAATCATTTATTTATTTATTTATTTTTATTTATTTTTAGCGAAAATACTTTTGAAAGGAGATCTCAGCGTTTATGTTCGTACCGCGTCCAAATACGATGACTGTCGTTTCCTGCACATCCCAAACTTTAAATTGGCGTATGTTGGTAAATTTATTTCGTTATTTAAGTTTTTAATTTTTTTTTTTTGTTTGAAATAGATTTAAATTGAATTGGTTATGTTTGGCCGACCCAAATGATCATCATTCTGTGGTGCAATGTGCACCGGATAAAATTCCCGAGTATTCAATAAACCAGGAACACGATTCGTACCGTGCTTTTCGTTCCCTTAATTTAAATATGAGTGTTTCTATGGAAACAAGAGCCACGCAAAATCCGAGGGAAGACAGTATCCCGAGCATGCTGTTTTACAGCAGCACGTTACGGTGGCTCGAGTGTCTCAAAGTATATTTTCATTCGTTCAGATGTTTTCGGATGTTTCGTAATTGGATTTTTTATTTCAGGTTCTTCTTGCACGAAGCAGTCGTCCAATTAGACGCGGTCTTATATTCCGCAATTGCAAGCGCAAGAAACTCCAACTTAGTCGGCATTATAAGTAAAAAAAAAAAATTGTTTATTTTGTTTTACTTGAAGTAAAAATGAAATGAATTTAGGAGCGTTCGTTTGTCCGTGTCGATACACGAGTTCGATGTTCGTTATTGGATGTCGTTTGCCAAACAGTGCGGCTTCCAATTAAATGCGGGGAAATTAACGTTGAGTTCGGAACACAATTTGAGTATTGTGGCAGTGGACGACGGATTAAAACACAGGTGAATGAATGTCGTAAAGTCGTAAACGCAATTTCATTTAATTAAAATATTTTGTATTTTAGACCACAAGCGGAATGGAGCGTGGCTTATTTGAACTGCGAATTTAATGACGTTAAAGTGCGACTTCAGGGTGCTCCGGATGACGACGTGAGAGTCTTGCAAACAATCTTCCATACATTTCTAACGATTGATTATTTATATTTAGATGAACATGTCATTTTCTATGCCGAAAGAAAATTATTTTCTCAGTCTATCCAAGTAAGATAAAAAGCAAATTTCTTAAAATAGTAACTAATTGCATTAATTTTTAATCAGAGTTTCGTATGGTCGCGATGCAGTTCCTCGAGAGAATGAGTTAAACGACACACCAACACATTGTCTCGTTATTTACGATCTTAAAGGTGCATGGACGAAGGAAAACAGAGATATTATATTTAATCTTTTTGATAGCTACGTTAATAGCAAGGTATATTTCTCTTAATAATTATTATTTAAAAGAAATTTAAATAAATGATTGACATATTTTTAGCTTCTCCGACGAAGTTTATCAACCGACGCGCTTAAGAGTTTTAAAGTGGACAACTCAACGACTCCCATGGTGAAAACAATTACCGTTACACTAGAAAATTTATACTAAAACAAACAATACGTAGAAATCTCGAGGAAACTCGATGGCGGTGAGCGGGAGCACTTCAGCCTCTCCTATCGTTTGGGGTGGACGCGCATTGCAATCGAGTCCCGCCGTCAACATGCTGCAACAACTGATCGCCGAAGCAGACAGCAAAGCGACTGTTTTCAGTGAAGATTTGTCGGGAAATACGGGCGAACAGCAGCTGCATGCGGTTACGGACTGCCAGACGGATGACGTACTTCATAAAAATTGGCTAGGTGCATAAAAATCTCTTATTGTTTTGAATTTATAGTAAAATAATTTGTTTCAGTGGAACTTATCAACAGCCAAGTCATGCTGAAAGGCAGCGAGACCTTGGGATACGTGATTATGAGTTCCGCCAAAACTCAAATATTGCAGCGAATTCATCTCCCCGTATGGCGTGACGTGTCGCTGGTCACTAAAACGACGTGGGTTGGATCGCTCGAATACATGCAAGTATGTTTATTCATATTTTCAATAATAATTGGACGTAACGGTTCGTTTCGCTAGTACTACGCGACGGTGGATCCGGGAGAATTGAGTCCAACACTCGACAATATTCATTGGTTGACGGTGGACAACATCGAGGAGAAAGAGAGCATGATTGTAACTGATATTCCCGATATGGTCGGGAGCGGTCAAGGGGTTGGAGGAGTTGTTAGCGACACCGTTGGTGCAGTTGGTAATTAATCCACACTTTAATTGAACCAGAATTTACAAATTAAATCGATTTTAGATGCCGCGAGTTCGGTGCAACTGCAAAGAATTGTTTCGCGATGCGGTTGCCAGTTTTTCTACGCAAGTTACGGCGAAAATATTGATCCGAAAAATCTAGAACAAATGCCTTTGTTGGTAAAATTCGTTAATTTCTCGGTAGATTTTGTTATTTAAATTTGTTTACAATTTATTTTAGCCGCCGGAAGATTCTGATTTGTGGCCTAAAGAAGAACCGGTGGATTCGTTTACTCTGACTCATCACGATCTCAACTGTTGCACGAATTCGTTGCAATACGCCATGTTACTCGACATAATCAACAATCTTTTGCTGCACGTCGAGTTGAAGAAGAAAGAGGCGAATGAGAAACTGCAGCGAATGCGATTCCAGCTGCAGCTGTCGAATATCGAGGACCAAAAAACACCGATACTTCACTTGCAGAATCAAGTCCGGTCGCTCTTGTCGAATTTACGCCGTCTCGAACGGGAGATGTATTTGGTTCACCGAGCGGCCGACGAAGACGAACCGAATCTTGATCTCGTTTCGGATCTCGAACGACAAGTACAAAAAAAAAATTGAGTAAAAATATTCGAATTATATTTACGATGAATTTAATTGCAGATTTACGAATGTAAGATACAGCTGAATGCACATTCGGACGAGTTAGCCATGATGATATCCTGTTTTAAAGAACAGCAAATGTCTGCACGACGATTGTCGCATAGCAAACCCGACGCCAAAGTGAACGCTCGCAGATGGAACGAGGTGTGCTTCAAACACGCCCAGTGGCGTCTAACTGAAAACGACGGACAACTGGGAATAGCCGATATTACAATTTCGAATTTCTTGTGAGTTGCGATGCTCCGATTGGCCGTAGTTATCTAATTCTATTTTGCAGGTACAGCAAACAAACGAAAATCGACGACAGCGCTGAACATCTGCTCGAATTAGGATATATTAAAGTGAATAATCTGCTTCCCAATCAAATTTACAAGGTAAACGATTTGGAAATGAAATTTCTGAGTATCAAAAATAATAAAATAATTTAATTTTCCTAGGACGTTCTACAACCGACGAGTTTGCAAAGCAACATGCCGTTCGATCGGCAATGTTTGCGCATATTTTGCCGTGAGAAACCTCCGGTTGGAGGGATAGCCATAAAGGAACACCTGGAAGTTAACGTCGTGCCCATGACACTTCGTCTTACGCATCAATTCACTCAAACGGTGAAAAAATTTTGTTTTCCCGGAACGGGTAAGAATTAAACGAATTGTTAACGACTCGGATCTACAATTTGTTCTTTTTTTTTGGCAGAACATACTCCGGAGGAATTGGAATCGGACAATAAAAACAAAAAGTTAAGTCACCAACGTTCGAGTCGGACGATAACGAGCAAAGACCAAGACGACATCGCCAAAATGAAAGTAATAAAACGATTTTAAAAGGTGAAAAAAAAAATAATCTAAAAAAATAAATTATTGTTCTAGGAACGAGCCGAGAAGAACAAAATGTTTTTATACATCAAAATACCGGAAGTTCCCGTGTGTTTTAGCTTCAAAGCCGAGAAAGAGAAGAATTTAATCAAGGACATGCACGATTTCAATTTAGTGATCCCCACGCTCGAGTATCACGACGTGACGTGGATGTGGCAAGATTTATTAACGGCGACTGAAAACGATTGTTACAAAGCGTTGATATCGCAGGCGATTAAGCATAAACTGCAAATCAGAGCTGCCAAAACGACGGGAGCCGACGACGACGTGCCGCACGACGAAGACAAAGCGCGACTTTTACTCGGGACTAAATTACTCGGGGTAAAAATTGAAAGAAATAATAAAGAGAGAGAAGTTTAAATCTATTTGTTTATTTCAGGTGGATAAAAACAAGCGAGGGAAATAAATGAAGCAAAAATAATAATTTTTCATCATCAGTATAATTTTGATACCGGAGGACGAGCATCGAATCCCTTGTACTTCTTTTTGGTTTTCAGGCCCGAAACTATGACCGAACTCTCTGGATATGCACTTATCCCACCAAACATGGCGTCGGTTTCCGGGTGGAAACGCAGGGGTTCTTTTTGCAAGTGTAAATTAGGTGGCAATGATTCGGGGTTGTCGCACATCTTGTCGTACGAGTTGACCGTGGAGACGGGCAACTGGTAATAATCAATCACCGCAGCTAATAAGAAATAAAATCAGTTTGTATGGATTTGTGTGGATTTTGGTTTGTAATACTTACACACGGAAGTCATTTTGTGGAGTTGCGAATTGGGGATGTCGTGACGCAATTCTGATACACAACGGTTGAGAAAATTAAATCGCGTGTCCGGATCTGTCAGAGCGAAGTTCAGTAATGCGTTTCCGTCTTTGTGGTCGATTGTACGTTTTGCAATGCTAAGGATTTTGTCGGATACGTTGTTTGGAGGCGTGTACGGTTTAGTACTACGAAGGAATCTAGAGAAATATAAAGCTTTAGTACATTTTTTTGGGTTGTGTTTTTATATTTAATTACCCGCGAGTTGCTAGCGATTGTAAATCGAATTCTATTTTTTGTTGAGGTGGTAGAAATGACTCTTCAAGCTCTTTTTCGTGTTGTTTATTTTCTCTTTCGATGTGTTTTTGTAGTCTCCGGTTGTATATTCTGTATCTGATTTGGGCGGGATGTTTATTAGCGTAACATCGAACTTGAGTTAACTGGAATTAAGAATTAGTTATTTTATGTAATATGTAATAATGTAATACGTACTGGTGGTAAAAAACTTCGAGTAACGGTCGATAACTTAGTAAAACTACACGAAAGTACAGAATTCATTTGTAAACAGTTCGGATTCTCACATTGAGCGGAAGTAGTTTTTGCGGCTTAAGGTCGTGACATCTTGCGGCAAAATGTCGAATCTACGGCACAAAAAATTATATTTCAAATGTTTTTTTTTTTTTAAATAAAAATAAAATTATAACAACAAAAAAAATACATATTCCAATAATTTTATTTTTTGCTGGTTTAATAATACAATTGTGTTGTTTTATATTTTCTTAAGTAAAAAAAAAATTCTCTTTACATAAACAGAGTCAAAATTTTATTTTTAGAACTTTCCGCACAATTAAAATTTTTCAATCTCCCAAAAAAAAGCTTATTTAGTCTCGATTAAAACCAAACCATGTGCCTATGTTTTGTTTATTTATTTCCTGGGCGCAGCCATATTGTTAGTTTATCGTCATGGGTCACATGATTGTACCGACTAATCAGCGGGGAGGACACTTGCCGCCTTGTTGTTTCACAGTCGCCATTAAAGTCGCCATTTTCTGCTGAAAATTTGTCAAGGTCGGGTATTTTTCAGCATTTATGGCTTTCCGAAATACCTAGAGATCTATGCTTGCTTTCAAAACACGGATAAGATCATGGGCAAGCGATGACGCATCCAAACTTTCAAACAAACGGAGCAAGTTTAGAGGATTGCCATACAAATTTCTTCGCATTGGTAAGTCAGTGATCTTTGATTACAGTGTAATATTTTGACGAGCACTCGCAATTATGCGTCCGATGGACGAATACTACAACTGGGGATCGTATATCCACCATGTATGCAACTAGCCGAGCAATCCCCGCTCTCGAAACCCCTCGATCGCTTCGAAAATGGAAACGAAATGGAAACGAATCGAGCCAGTGAGTGGACGACGCCGTGCTTCTTGTCATCATCATTTCAAAGAATTTAAATTTTTTCCTCGCGCTAATTACTTCCGATATTAATCAAAAGCGAGATGTTACGTTGAAAACGAGCTTTGCACCAACAATGGTAGTTAGGGATTAAATGGAGAAAATTTAGGGAAACAATTGGGCTCAAACACAAGGCATGTCGGTAATAATTGTAAATGCGATTTAGGCCTAAACTATTATTGTGGTTGTGAGTTTGTTTTTAATTATGAATTAATTGATGCAATTGTTTGTTTTTTTGTTTGTTTCAGACCGATCTGTGTGGAATAAAATGGCGTAGACTGAGCGTGGAGAACGTTTTGTGCGTTGATCCGCTGGATGACCCAGTTCTGCTGTCATTTTCGAAATGTTTGAATGCCGACATTTTGAGTGTTTGGCGACGTATACAATGTACGAAAAACAGTTGTTTGCTCGAACCAGATCAACACCACCATCTCAACCATCATCACCAACAACCTCACCTTCATCCTCATCCGAATCACACGTTTTACAACAAGGAATTGTGGATTTTTTGGTATGGAGAAGAACCCGACCTTACTAACATCATCTGCCCGGAGCTCACAGGTGAGATCGATTTGAAAAATAACTTTTTTTTTTTCTTTTTTCTTTTGCATTTTGCAGCTCATATCCAGTGGAAATTGTACAAATTTAATCGGTTTTTCGGCATAACCCACTTTGAAATCGTTTGGTTTTATTTTTTATTTTTTTTTTCTAACCTAGTTTTCCTGGATGGAACTTGGGGAATTTTATTTATTATTTTTAAATTCCTTTGGAAAATTGTGTTTGTAGATTAAATGGGAAATTTAATTTCCTTCTTTGCAGTGTGTGTGCTGCATACTTTTTTGTTTCCATATTTTGCTGCTAGGCCGGTGTGTTATCTCTTAGTTTGGTCTGGAGGTGCCATTGACCACGCGTGTGGCGAGTGCTAAGAGGAAAGAATGCTAAGAGTACGAGTTCATCTTGCTGTCATCTAGTTGCTCGTTTACCCTTAAAAAATCGCATAATTAATCGTTTTTTTTATTTTTTTTATTGAATATTTAAGTTTGTGCGGTTTAGTTTTGTTTCGTTTAAATGATTTGCTTTTTTTTTTTTTAAATTTTTAAATTTTCAAATTTTTTTTTTGTAATAGAAGTCGAACAAGGCTCTTGGGACAGCGGCCTTTCTTACGAATGTAGATCACTTTTATTTAAAGCACTTCATAATTTAATTGAAAGGTAATTGAAATAATTTAAATTTAAAAATTTTTTTTATTTTATTTTTTTAAATTTTTTTTAATTTTTCTTTCTTTGAAGGTGTTTGGTTTCTCGCGATTTCATCCGATTGGGAAAATGGTTTGTGCAACCGTTTGATGTGCAAGAAAAGCCTGCCAAGAGGTTGCAAAAACAATAAAATTATTATTAAATTTTTTTTTGTTAATTATTTTTGTTTTAAATTTTTAGTCCACATTTGTCATTTTCGTTTTCGTTTTTCGTTCATGGCGAGAGTACTGTGTGCGCGAGTGTGGACGTTAGACAGCATCCAGCGGTTTTCCGCCTCTCGCCCTGTCATATTCAAACAGCACAAGGTTCACATTCAGGCATTCAAGGTTTGTTTCGAATTTTTATCGATTATTTAAATAATTATAAATATTTGTTGTTTATTATTATTAGTTATTTTGGGACCTTACGGTCTCTGTGGTATTTTAACTGGACAAACGTACAAAGATAACACTCATTCAACCCACAAGTTGTTGGACGAATGGCGGCAGTTTTATCCCATCGATCCAAAACTTGGTGCTCGAGATTGCTTAAATGATCGTCATTACCTTCCTAGTTTAGTGGAAGTAGTAGTGGGTACGTAATTACCATAAATTGGTATTTAAAGATGAAATGTATTAATGGTTTTGGTGATTTTTTTCTACTCCAGGTGGTGTTAAAATGAGGTATCCATCGTGTTATGTTATTGTGGTGGAAGGAGAAGATGCGCAACCAACAAATTCATCCTCGTCCTTAATCATGCCACTGCCATCTCATCACCCCACTGCCACTAAGAACACAAATGTCCCACCTAACTCCGGTAATTATTTAAAATTTCGACCGAGTTTTATGTGATTTTTAATTTTATTTTTTTAATTTTATTTTTGAATAGCGCTGTCTTGGATTTCGATGACGCCACCAACATCACCTTGCGATACGAGTGTGTTAGCCTTAGGACTTAATAGAAAACATTGTGCAGGGAATTCAAATAGAATTTTGTCTTCAGGAGCTGGCCAAATGTCATCGTTAAGCTGCTCAAGTTCTAGTGGCGATTCAAATCGATTGAGTCGGAAGGTGTTGGGTCACGTGTGGCAACACAGCACATTGCACGTGGGCACTAACGCCACGCACAACAGTGTCGAAAACCCGAACGATACAGATTCGATTGGTCACTGGGATTACATGGATCCGAGTCAGAAATTGTCGTGTAACTGTTCAAAGTAGGTTTTTTTAAAAAAATTAATATTTTGGCGATAAATATTTAACTCGTTGTTATTCAGATGTCGGAAATCGAAACAAAGCGCTAATCAAGTAAAAGGAAATTCGTCAAACGGCGTCGCCAGTAATCAGCCGAGTTGCAGCGGGAAGAAGGGAGACCGGATGGATAAACAGCAGCCACGACATTCTCGTGGAAACATGCCCTTTCATCGAAGATCGCCCGTTAATGATGATTTGGCGTCTGCGGATCCCGATTATCTATCTCAGAGGGTGCCTATACCAACGGGCAATTCTTCATATCAGTTTAAAGGCATTAGAGTTGAATTTCCACAAGTTTAGATGAATTTTAATCGAATTATTTGTTGAAGGTTGTAATCCAGTTGCGGCTAGCGGTTTGCCTCAGCTTCGTACAAGTATACTAGATCCCATTGCGTCGACTGCGTCGCCACATTCATCGGCACCTTCTCCATTAGTGGCCTCTCATTCACAACCCGCATCCGTAACTCAAACCGGTACGTTAAAAAAAATGAGGAATTTAATTAATTTTATTTAAAATAAATTTTTTTAAATTTTATTTGTTTTTTGTTTAAGATCCCACTATGCCAACTCTAAGTCCACATCCGCCTGCCTCGAAAGAAAATGACGTAAACGCTGAAGACATAGCAGACAAAGACAACCAGAGTTTGCCCAGCAACAGCAACGCTAATACGTCACCTCTTGAACTGAATAAAGATGGACCAAAATCTGTTTCAGACCAAGTAAATTATTGAAATAGATTGTATTTTTGTAAATTTTAAATTTGTTGTCGTTTAGGGGTTTTCACCTTATCCGAACAATCTTGACCAAAACAAAACGTACGAGATTCTTAATTGGACGCAGAATCAAGGACAGAACTGCCCCGCTTTCGAATCTGGTCAAGGACTTAAAAGACCCTCTCTGCCTTTCAAAGTGTACGAAGACCAAATGGAAGAGGAATTGTTGTCCGATGGCCTTTACGATTATTCCGCGCTCAATGCCTGGTGGGAATTGCACATTTTTCGATCGAAATTAATTTTTTCTTTAATTAAAAATTAATTTTTATTTCTATCAGGCTTAATCATCCGGTGAAAAAATTCAAACCCGAACAAAAAGCCGAAATAAAATCAACGAGTCATCCAGGAAGCGTTTGCGAAAACCAAGCGTCACCCATGAAGGAACCTCTGACGCCGCAGTCTCAAATGGCGAACGATCTGCTCCCGGCAAAGGCGGCCGACCCGTACGAGTTCGAGGACGAAATGCCGCCTGTGTTTAGCATGAGCGGATTTAAAAGCAAAAACGAAACGAATAAAGAGGACGAAGCGCCGCAGTCGGCACCGGCTGCCGGCGAAGCGTTCCCTCCGTCGAAAGACAGCAAAGGTTTATCGAGCAGCGAAGCAGTGGCGTCGCCGCCTACTCCAGTGAATTCCAGTTCTAAAAGCAAAATGCTTACTTCGCAAGACTTGCGAGCAACTTATAATGATTTAGATCAACTTTTCGATACGTCTGACGACGATTGCAGCGATGATCCAGTGAGTTATTTTGAAATTTAGTTTTGATTGTCGAATTAATTAATTTTTTTTTTTGTTTTTTTTTCAAGTTCCAAGCACCGACTCCTACAGGATCTCTAAAAACAATAGGAAGCACGACGGACGAAGTCACTTCCAAGAATAAAAGTAGCGATATAGTAGGATTACATGGTAAATACGCTGAATTTGAATGCGAGATTGTTGTTAGTCACATTTTTTAAATGAATGATGCCTGTCAAAGTCTCGCGAGAGTAAATAACATCCAAACTGAACTTTTTTTCGTTGTCTTTAATTTTGATATCGATTAATCAGATTGGAACAATTGTGTTTTTAGAAATATAACAGAAATTTAATTTTTTTTTGTTTTAATTAAAGGACCAACAGACATATCAAGGATGTTTCCAACACCCCCTTCATTGGAGCACAATCCAACGCCTTCTCCAGGAATAGCTCCTGGCAGCACCGACATGACACTAATGGAAACTGATGGAATTATAACGGCGAAGGAACGGTCGGATATTTTTCCCAACTGCGGCAGTCCGAACGATGAAAACATCATCGTAAGAAAAAACATTGAATAAGTCGAGAAAACAATTTTTCATTAATTTATTTTTATCTAGGATTGGACGTTCGTGTTTAAACCAGCGACTCAGGCGAAGTTTGTAGGATCTTCCAAATTTGCTCCATTGACTAACTTGCCCAGTCAGGTTTCGCCACCCATCTTTCTACCCAGTCAATGCGTCTACAAACCATCCTGGCAATACCCTCTTCCCATCATCGACAAACACACTCCGTCGAGGTAATCAACTCGCGCTAATGCTCTAAAAACGCTTTAAAAACAATTGCGAGATGTAGTTAGGCACTTTTTCTAAATGAAAGCTGTCTGTCAAAGTCTCGCGAGATTAAAATTCAAAATGTTCTAATTCCAACGTTATTTTTGTTGACGTTGATTAACGAGATGAAGACAAATTAATTCGTAGTAAATAGATTTTTATTTTTATAAATTTTTTTTGTTTATTTAGTCACCTGGTGAGCGTGCCGTCGGTGGAGCCGATCGAACGAATACACAGCGTGGCTAGCAATCGAAGCATGGAGCCGTCTCCGGCGACGTTTCCCACCGGCATGGATCATCGAATGGCCAGTAACTACGAATTAGCTTCGCCCGCGTCCAACGCGTCGTCGTATTTGAACAAAAATCTCAACTCCATCGACAATAGCCTTCAAACGTCACAAATCCCCGAAGCCCACAGTGTGCTCGCCAACGTGTTGCTGTCCGATTCGATGTTGAATTTATTCAAAGATCATAATTTCGATAGCTGTACGATGTGCGTGTGTCAAATGGACGTGTATGGTGCTGATGCCGGCTTGTACCTGTCGGACGCGTCTGGTGCCAATCGAGAAGCCTTGTACAAATGCACTTGCGGGTTCAGCGCCGTCGTGAACCGCAAGTACGCATTTCGCGCCGGGCTCTTTTATGAGGACGAGGTGGAAATCACCGGCATCAGAGAAGAGTTGCCTGACAGGCGGAAGCCGCTGCACGTTCTGCTCGGCAAAGAGGGCAACGACGCCAACGCCGCTCTCGATCACGTGCCTCAAATCTTGCTGGAAATCTTGAGCAATCAGTGCACGACGCTCGCTTTCTCCTGCAGCCTTTCGCGGAAGACGGGGAAAGCGTACCAAAACGTGATGGCGTCGTGTTACCAAAACACGCTCGAAATCAGCAACGGTTGTGAGAGCGTTATGTCGGCCCTCGAGCAAGGACGACAAATGCTGGACTCTATAAGTACTTGTCGGGTGGACGACACACTCAAAGCCACGTGTTTACACAAGTGGCCGCATTCACCGGGTAATTTGTTTGTTTGTTTGTTTGTTTGTTTATTTAATTAGTTCGCTTATTTTGGTTTTTATTGCTTAGCTAAAGTACCTGCGAGTAGTCAAGACGTGATGCGGTTGTTGAGGTGTTTGCAGCCGCTGTTGCAAGATGCCATTCAGAAAAAACGGACGGCGGGGCTCTGGGAAACGACGTACTCGGTGTCCGGGCCATTGACGTGGCGTCAATTCCACAGGTTGGTGGGCCGAGCCGGAACGGAAGACCAGTGCGAACCTCAACCGATTCCATCACTACTCGTTGGTTACGATAAGGATTGGTTAGCATTATCGCCGTTTGCTATTAAATATTGGGTAAATTCATACATAATATTTCTTTTTTTTTTAATTTAGATAATGTTTGTTAATTAATTAATTTTTATTTGTTCAGGAAAAATTATTACTTGAACCGTATTCATCTATGCGAGATGTGGCGTACATTGTCGTGGCACCTGACAACGATTACGTTTTAAGTAATGTTCGTACCTTTTTCCGGGAATTAAGTTCGGCGTACGAAGTGTGTCGGCTGGGCCGGCATTGTCCGATAACGAAAGTTTTGCGCGATGGTATTATGCGAGTTGGAAAAACAGCTGCGAAGAAACTTGCTGACGAGCCTGTCGATGAATGGTTCAATTTGCTAGGTAATAACGTGGCGAATCTTAATTTATCGCTTATTTATTTATTTATTTATTATTTTTTTTCAGGAGATTCTTCAATCGCTAACAAATTGAAGTTGTACGCTCAAGTATGTCGGCATCATTTGGCTCCACATTTATCAATGCAACCCATGGATCGCACTTTGCTCGAATCGCCCGTCGTTACTAGCAAACCTGCAGACAAAACGGTACCAGTTGCATCACCGATGCCGCCTCCGACGCCCGAGAGTCAAGATCGAGTGCCCACACCAAAATCCGACACGAGTAAGCGCCCAAATTTCGATTAAATATTTTTAAAAAATGTTAATTTTGATTTTAATTCCTTGAGCAGACGAAGGTTCGGATTCGAGTCAGACTGGGCCGAAGGAAGTGCCGTACAGCAGTGGCGGTAGTGCTCAGGAACCGTGGGAACAAGATGACGAATCGCAGGTTCCAGCTGTTGTAGTATACATGGTGGATCCGTTCACGTATTGGTCAGATCATCCTGAAGTCCATCGATTAGCCACTTTGGGTTTAGTGCGTTGTTATTTGCAAGTGATTCGTTGCCTTCCTGAAAACATTCAGAATAATATCCATCTCCAGGTGATTTTATCGAAAACGCGGCAATCAAGAGTGTTATAATTGACGATTTTTATCTTCTTTTTTTTTTTTTTATAGATTGTCCCGTTGGAAAGTATTTTGGAGCACACGCAAAACGAGGGCAGTGGCAAACAATTGGATCATCTGAAAGCATTAGCCTTTTCTGTGTTCTCTCAATGTCGGCGTATTTTAATTCACCAGGCTGCCGTTAAATCTCTTACTGGCTTTGGTTCTGCTGCTACGGCAGAAGCGTTTCTGAAAACCAAAGACGTAAGAAATTAATTAATTTTTTAAATTTATTTTAATTATAAAATTTTTGTTCGGGTCTATTGTGGCAGGAAAAAAATGTTGCTGCATATCGCATGTACAGTCCTCCGTTTATTCTCGCGCCGATGAAAGACAAGCAAGCGGAATTGGGCGAGTCGTTTGGCGAGAGGAAAGAAAAGTGCACGGTGCTGTTCACCTCGTATTGTCTCTCGGAAGACCAGCGTTGGCTTCTCGCAACGTGCACTGACGACAGAGGCGAGATAATGGAAAGCAATGTCATCAACATTGAAATCCCCAACAGGAATCAGCGTAAAAAAGCTTCGGCGAGAAAAGTTGCTCTCCAGAAGCTGATGGATTGGGTTCTCGGAGTGATGTCTACAGGAAACATGCCGTGGAGACTCGTAATTGGTCGCCTCGGGCGACTAGGACACGGTGAACTTAAAGGCAAGCAGCACGGAACCGTTTTACAAGTGAATTTCTAATTGATTGTTTTGTTTTGTCTTGTTTTGTTTTAGGTTGGAGCAGTCTGCTCAGTCGTAAATTTCTACTGCGAGCCAGCAAACACCTCAAAGACATCTGCAAGCAATGCCTGTTTCTTAACGCGCAGGATACTCCGTGCGTGCTAAGTGCGTGCCTCATTTCGACTGAATCGGATCCCATCTTGCGCATAATGCACGATCAGTACACGCCCGACGAACGGTTCGGTAGTAGCTGTAATTCGTGCGACCTCAGTACACCTCAAGATGCCTCTTGCACGCACCTTTTAGTATTTCCTACTTCGGCTACTACACAGGTGATTGATTGATTGATTGATTGATTAATTATTGCCAGAAATTATTTATTTATTTATTTATTTATTTATTTATTTATTTATTTATTTATTTTTATTTTAGTCGACTCAGGCTACGTTTTTGCCTGATCCAGGTCTTGCTGATGACGACATTCTTGATGTTCTTAAGGAAGATTTGCAGGAAGTCGACGCCATTTTCGATTGGGCCGACTCTCCAGTCGCATCCCCGGTAGGATCTCCACGTAAAGACCCGGTGTCTCTACCCGGGTCGCCTGGTCTCGGAGTCTCTGGGCACCAGTCACCCTACCAAACGAATGGAGCTGGGCGGGTAAAATTAAATTAAAACGTTTTGTTTAGAAATTTTTTTCTAAAATTTGATAATTTGTTTTTTTTAGAGTTCTGATGGATTGTCGTCCGATCCACAAGAAGAGAATCCTCAACTGCTGCAACAACAACCGTTGGCATTGGGTTATTGCGTGTCCACAGCCAAAACCGGCCCTTTGCCCAAGTGCTTTTGGACTACATGCGCTCAGCTGGAAGACACTTGTCCTTCGTTTTTAAAGGTTTGAAGTTTTGGCCATTAATTTTGTGCATTTATCACGATGTTTTCGTTTTTGTTTTTGTTTTTGTTTTTATTTTTAATTAATTTTTATTTTTAGTCTGCACTTCACATTCATTCCCCCAGCATTCAACAAAGTTCGGACGATCCATTGCAGCAACATTCTCATCAACATAATTACCATCCGTTGGATTCTAGTTTGACAACAGACGTCCTAAGGTGATTATCGTCGTCTGAAATGGCACGATCGAAGCTTATTAAAACGAAATTTGTGTTTTTAGATACGTATTGGAAGGCTACAATGCACTCTCGTGGTTGTCCATTGATCCAGTAAGCCACGATCGGCGTTCTTGCCTCCCTGTCCACATCCAGAGTTTGATGCAGCTGTATTACGCCTTGGCACCTCTCGTATGAAGACGGGAGGCCGGTTCTCGAGTGCGGAGTGGGGAAAACGATCGTTTCGTGCCACGAGTGAGGAATATCAAACGTAGAGATATTAAAAAGGGGGAGGGCAGGGCAGGGATGGGAAAAGCGAGGTATTTGAACCTCAAATCGTTTTTAACAAGTTATTTATTTATTCCTTTTGAGAGGAGTCTTTTTTCACTGTACTTTGTAAAGTGAGCAACTATTTGCTCGTGCTCCCGTGTCCAGCAGTCGTCAAATGACTGCCGACCCTCGTCCACTCAATTTCTTTGTATATAACGGATCTAAGCACAAGTTTACGAAAATGTAGTTTTAAAACAAAAAGGAAAAAAATTTACAAAATGAAAAATGAACTCTTAGTTCAAGGACTTGTATTTACGGAAAAAAAAACAAAAAAAAAAACAAACAAAAAAAAAAAACAAACAAAAAAAAAAAAAAGAGTGAAGACGAGGTTTTAAGATATAAAAACAACAAAAAACAAAACAAAAAAGAAAAAGAAAGTGTCGTGGAACGATTTTCCACGAATTTCCATACAAATATTGCAGATTATTTATTTTGTATATATAGGGAATCGTGAAAATATGAAATTAACTTTGTGTCGATTTTAATTTCTTAAAAAGCACATGAGTAGCTGGGAGATTTGGAAATAGCACTCGTTTCTCATTTGTTGGTTTGATGGTTGAGAGTAAGCTGTCGATAAATCTTCCCTTTTAGATACTGAACTGCTACTCAGTTTGGATCCTTGTACCATTGAATACAAGTATAATACGAATAATGTATTTTATCTTTTCTGTACAAGTTGATGTTGTCAGTTAGATGGATATTTATTAGTTTCAATCATGGTTTATCATTAAATATATTTTTTAAGTATTTGTTCATAAATATATTAATTATTATTTAACGAAACTTGTTATAATTATTATTATTATTATTATTATTATTATTATTATTATTATTCCGTTGGACGGTGGTTTTATTCTTAAAATTGACAGACATTTTTAATAGATGCTACTTAAATTGGCTAACGATTACGAAGGAATTAAAATTTTTGAATAATGTTTAACGTGCACCACATGCTGTACAAATTAGGGAATTTTTATTAGAAAAAGTGAAAGGAAATTTTTACAAACGCTTTGCTCAAGTTGGCTTTTTTCTTCCCAGACTCATTGTATATAACTGGGAGGTGAGTAAACGGTTTTAGTATCGGTTTGGACGAGAATTGGCATTGAGAAATAAGACAGCAGTGTAAATAAAAATAGCCAAAGGAAAAGGATTTTATATATTTTTGTTTTGTTTTTAATTTGGTGCCTGTTCGCCATCAAATTGCATTTCTTTAATGGCATCATCGCATGCAACAAATAAAAATAATAAATTCTCACAACCAGAACAGTATTTTTTCAAGTTTTTCTTTCTGTCTGTGCTGTGGCAATCAGAAAAAGAAGTTTTTTTTAATTTTTTGTTTTGTGTTTTTTTTTTTTGCTTTTTATTTAATTTCTTTTTTACTTTTCAGGATGCAAAATTTTCATTTTGATTTTTTGTTACTTGTTTTAAAAGAAGTACGGAAAAAGAAATTTCTTTTGAACTTGTACATATTTGTAGGTAGTAACAGACTGATGTACATTTTTGCCACATTTCTAATTATGATAATGTAATCTATGCGGTGGAATACATAAGTTATTTTGGTAGCTAGTCACCAGCCTCCACTAGCTCAACAAAATAAAATATATATTCTGATGAGAAAAGAAAAATAGCTGCTTCGCTTCAAACTTTTATTTCACAATTTCGATACATCAAAATCAACCGTTTCTATTTTTTTAATTTTTAATTTTTAATCTTTAAAAATTATAACAGCGCATCCGATGCGCAGCCATTTCGCATTAAAAACGCCCGAATTTTTCGACCGTACTCTTCGTGAAGTTCGTGAAATGATTTTTTGATTACTGCGGGATTAAAATCGGGTGCCGAACACTCGCTTTCAGCTGGAAATGTCGTTTTGACGGACGTAGGAGGCGGAGGTGCGGGTCTACAAGGCACTGGGGTGTTTGTGTCGGTGGTCGAAAGTTTCTTTTCGACCGAACTGACTAAATTTTCTTCCGATTTGCGACGATCGAATGGATTAACACGTGCGCGCGAACGTGCCGGTGCGATTGGTTTATATTTTTCAGCATCCGTTAACTCGTCTAATTGTCTTTGCAGCTCGGCCACCATTAATTTCATGTAATCGTAGCTTGCACACGCGAGAATTTTCATCCAAGCTTCCATGTTTTCCTGCGTGTCGGCTCCAATGACGTAAGTACGTCCTCCGTTTCCGTGGAATACAATTTTAAAACTGAATTGATCTTCGTTTTCCGCCAGTTCTGGATGTGTAAAAAAAAAGTTTAAAAATGTATAAAAATGATAGGGATTTTGTGTGGATTTACCAATCGTGCATCCTTCTAATATTATCAGTCCGATCGGTTCTTTGTCGGTTTTCTTCTCGAAATAAAACAACATGTTTCCCTTTAAGACGAACCATCTCCGCTGAAAGTTTTTGTTTACTTCGCCTCGTTTTAGGAGCCAGCCTGCTCTGTCGATCGGTGTGTCGCAAGTGGAGAAAAATATCAAGTTTTTCTCATTGACCTTCATTGCGTTTTATGTTTGTTTTGGCATAATACTGTGCGTTGAGGTTAATATATTACAATTGCACTTCAGGGAGGTGTTGAACCGTACTTGAGAGGAAAAAGGCTGAAATTGGAGCGCTTTATTTATCTAACGGCAACACTTATCATTACGTAATTTTTTAAAGCTTGAATGGATTGCCATCTATTGTGAATACACGGAAACATGAATCGGCAGCCATCTACGTATGATCGGGCTGCCAGCGTGGTAATATGCAACCAATTCTCAATAGATGGCATTCCATTAGTGACGTCGCTCAATGCTGAATTCTTATTGGTTGGAGTTCAGAAAGCAGACACCCGATCGGATCAGCACCCACTAACCACAGAACAGAAAGCCAGAAAGCAAAACACAGTCGTCGAAAAAACTAATGCAAGATGACACTCCGTAACATTTTCTTATTATTTCTCTATTTCCACTCATCAGTTGGTGATTTGGCAAGTGTCGTCTGGAATGCCGCAAACAAAACCTACGACGTGAAGGATTCAATTGCACCGGATGCCATTTCCTGGGCGAATTTCACAGATCAAATCAACAAGATAGGGTATGATTAACCGACTCGTGATTCTCGGCAACACTAACTAAACCAAAAATTATTTTTACAGATGGTCTTACTTAGAAGTGTCAACCAATGGATCTTACCCGGACAAAATGCAGGCGTATGCGGCCGGCGTGGTCGAAGGATACCTCACATATCAGCTCATTTACAAACATTGGATCAACACGGTCGAAGGATATTGCAACGACGAAGCCGAATACTGCGCGAGACTCAAAAAATTCCTCGCAATCAATTCAGACTGGATGAATGGACAAATTGCACTGTCTCGAGGAGACGACCCATACTGGCACCAAGTAGAAAATCAAATAAAAATGTTTTTATTTTAATGGAACCGCGAAATCCAGGGCTGGATTAACCATTAAACAATATAAGTATGCGGGGGCACTACGAATATGTCCGAATACATCCGAATATATCCAAATTTTAAGTGAAAATCTTATTTTTAACATTTTTAATATGCTGGTAATTGCTATATATTTTGAATTAGATGTATGTAGAAGCATCAAAATCTTTTAAGTGTTTAGGGCCTCTAATGGTATTAATCCTGTTCTGGTGAAATTTGAATTGTGAAATTAACTCGCGCAACTACGTCAAGAAGTTTTATTTCTTTCGTGTGGGCTTAAGCATATATTGTTTAATTTATTTTTAGGTAAATCTTATTTTGATGCAACTCGATGGTTTGAATGACGGTTACAGGAAACATTCATCCGAGTATTACGAAGCCAATTTGAATGAAGATTTATTGGGATTTATGTATTTTATTTTATTGCTTTTTTTAAAAATTTTAATGTTGTAATATTTTTTTTGTTTTAGAATGGTGCAAATTTCTGGGGATTTAGAAGATTTGGAGGCTGTTCTTCACAAAACCGTGTCACATCGTCGTCGAGTTTTCGGATCCGGTTCGTGCTCGGCTTTGGTTAAAGTCCTGCCTAACGCCGAAGACATATTCGTATCACAGGATTCGTGGAACACTTATCAATCCATGTTGCGTATTCTTAAGAAATATAACTTCCAATACCATCAAACTGCTGCTAAAGGTAAATAGGAGTAAGTTTGGAATTGCGGTTTGGATCGGTTTGTAACGTTAAAACGATTTAAATTGACAGATAGTGCGCTTATTCCCGCTCAAACGATGACGTTTTCTTCCTATCCCGCATCGCTGACGTCCGGCGATGATTTCTACTGCTCTTCTTCAGGGTTAGTATCCATGGAAACCACAATAGGGAACTCGAATCCGGATTTGTGGAAATACGTGACTCCCGTGGGTGGTGTTTTGGAGTGGATACGCAGCATGGTGGCCAACAGACTGTCTTCGGACGGCCAAACGTGGACCAAGTACTTGGCCCAATACAACAGCGGAACGTGTGTATATTATTAAATTTAATAAATTTAATAATACATTTAATTAATAAATTTAATAAATTATTGATTTTATAGGTACAACAATCAATGGATGGTTGTGGATATGAAGTTATTTGAACCCGGTAAGGCGTTGAAAGCGGGTTTATTGTGGGTTTTGGAGCAACTCCCCAAATACGTCATGCGAGCCGATAAAACCCAGTTATTGCGAGATCAATTGTACTGGCCGAGTTACAACGTTCCGTGAGTTCAATTTGCCTGAACAATGTGAAATTAATTAATTCATTCATTCATTCATTCGATTCATTCATAGGTATTTCCCGTTTATTTACAACATGAGCGGATCTGCAGCAGCTGCCGCCAAATACGGAGACTGGTTTTCGTACGACAAAACTCCCCGTGCACTCATCTTTAAACGCGATCAACCGCACGTTTCTAGCTTGGAAACGATGATGAAACTCATGAGGTGTATTTTAATTTCAATTTTAAACATTTAGAAGTGAAATCACATATTTTATTTGCTCGTTTGATATCAGATACAATGATTACACGCATGATCCACTGTCACGCTGCAATTGCACTCCGCCATACAGCGCGGAAAACGCCATTTCCGCACGTTGCGATCTGAACCCGAAAAACGGAACTTATCCGATCGCCGCTTTGGGACACAGATCGCACGGTGGCATCGACATGAAGGCATTTATTTTTATTTTTACGTTTATTTATTATTTTTTTAAAAATATTTTTATTTGTGTTTTTAGTTGACGTCATCGAAACTGTTTTCGTCTGGGCTGAGCTTTGTTGCTATCGGAGGTCCAACCTACGACTCTCTGCCGCCGTTCCAATGGAGTCGCTCGGATTTTGAATCCGATACTCCGCATATGGGTCACCCAGATCTCTGGAAATTCGATCCTATAATTTTTAATGGTCAAGTGAAGCCCTTCCAGCAATGATGGACAACGTCTTTTTTATTATTTACCTGTGATAATTTTGAAATAATCAATTAATTTACTGAATCAGTAACACCGAATGTATTTGGAGATAAAAATGCAATTTTATGTCATTATTAATCAGAGTTTAATTATATTTGCTGATACGTGCAAGATCGGATCGATCTTTGAAACATTATATCATTGTTTTGCACTTTTGAGGTCGAATTACGAGTCCAGATTCCAAAATCATCGAAAATATACGAGTAATAGAAAATATGCAACCATTTAATATTTCTTAGAGTCACGACGTTTTAGCACTAGATGGCGAGTAAGATCGGCAGCTACCGCCATATTAAAACGAGGCCAAATTGCGTATACCTCGAGTAGATAAAGCAGTTATCTCGCGATTTATTAAGTCTCCACACATGTCATCTATTCCTCTATCCAGAGTTTTACAGCAAAGACGGGGCACTAGTTTAGACGTCCAAAGAGAAGTTTTTGAGAAAGCGCAGGTAAGAAAAACGAATTCACACCCTTAACAGGTATATAACGAGTGTAATGTAAACAAACCAAGTTAATTCGCAATGACAAACTAGCCACGAGTATGAAAGATATCACAATATCTATTACGTGTCAAATTATGCGACCATCTGTTGATAATTTTTCACGCACATCGTCTAAGCGGAAACGAAGCCGCCAAACAAACGGCATGTGACAAGTTTTTATTATTAAAGTTGAGTAATAAAAACTCGCCAAGTTTGAAGTGTTGGATTTTTTAGCAAACAAAACGTGTAAAACGCATTTTAAAGTCGTTTTACACCGAAATTTAATAGTTAAACACTCGTGTTTTGGCCGAAAATGTCATCCGACCTCTTCGTATTTCCGTTCGGAACGATGAATTGAATAATGAGTTCAATTTATTCGAGTTAATCGCTCGTTTTCTTGATAATTTCAGGCCCTGAGTATCAGCAAAGCGGTAAATAGCCAGGAAAATCCAGCCAAAGAAAAACACATTCGAAGTACAAAAAAAAAATTTAATTTTTAAAAAAATTATTAATTTTTTGTTTGTGAATTTAGATACGATTATTGGCACGTTTCAAGAGAAAGGCGCGGGTATATTTTGGAATGTAGTCACCAAGCTTCCTCTTCAGGGAAATCCGATTGTGTGTTGGAAATTTTGTCACACACTGCACAAACTTCTCCGAGAGGGACATCAAAATGTACTGGCCGAATCTCTTAAATATAAGTCGGAAATCGAGGGATTGGGGAAGTTATGGGTACGGAAAGAATTAATTTTGAGGAAAGTTGTATGTAATTATGCTTTTAATTGTGTTTAGGGTCACTTGAAGGAAGGCTACGGAAGACTGATTGCGTGCTACTGCAAATTACTCGTCGTGAAATTGGATTTTCATACGAAAGTGAATGAATTTTGAGGAAAATGGGATTTGGGTTGGAAGTAATCGTTTTTATTTTTTTAGAATCCTCGTTTTCCGGGCAACCTACAAGTGACAGCTGACCAACTCGAAGATATTTGCGATCGGGATGTGAATAATTAGTGAGTTAAATTTTTTTAAAATTTTTTTAAAATTTTTTTTAAAATTTGATTTTAATTATTCTAGTTTTCAAATGACGGTTGAAATGTTTGATTACATGGATGAAATACTCAACTTGCAAGCTACGAGTGAGTTTATCGATCATTTATTGATTTGTTGATTAATTTTTAATTATTTATATTTCAGTTTTTGGATCTCTCGACATGTCGCGTTCGAACTCGATGACTAGTAGTGGTCAGTGCAGGTTGGCGCCACTCATTCCTTGCATTCAAGATTCCAGCCATTTGTACGATTTTTGCGTCAAGTTTTTATTTAAGTTGCATTCCAGTAAGCTTCGAATGGTTTTATTTTATCTTATTTTTTTTAAAATAACCTACCAAAACTAATTTTATTTTTTTGCACCTTCTAATTATAATTTATTTTCCACAATTAACCCGTTACTTTCTTTCCTTGAAGCCCGTGTCACATCTGCCCTTTACCAAGGTGCGTTAGAGTAAATCTTTCGAGACTAAAAAGTGATTTAAATCTTTTTAAAAAAAAATTAGATTCTATTTTTAATTTTGACAGCTTGGTGGTGGGCTTTAATTGGTGCAATTAATTTTTTTTTTTTTTTTTTTTTAAATCGGTTTAATTATTTGATGTTTTTAAAGGTCTCCCACCCGACACACTTATTGGTCACAGCGACCGATTTCGACATCAGTTTTGTTTGTGAGTTTTAGTGGTTTTAATGACGTGATTTTTTATATAATTTTGATTTGTTTTTATTCCAGGTTGCGTCAGTTTTATTTGAACTCAAGTACCTTACAATATTTCAAGCATTTAATACAGATCCCGTTATTGCCCGATGTAAGAGACATTTAAAAGAACATTTAAATGCCAATAATTAATTATTTGTTTAAATTTTAGAATCCACCAAATTTTTTAGTCCAGGGTGATGTAAGTAGTCATTTGAGTCCCGTTGTTATTTTACCACCGCGGCCGGAAACACCGGATAATGACAGTTTATTAGATATGACGCTCGTTGATATGGTACTCGAGTTTGGATTTGAGAATTTTAGGTTTGGTGTGACTCGTTTTTGATTTTTTTTTTTACAGATGAGTACGACTGACGAAACGTTGTCCACTAATGGTACTACATCACCCGAGACGTTGTCAGAAAAGTGAATTGAATTTTGCTCGGGAGTTTGTGTAAAAGCAAATTTTTATTTATGTGTTTTTAATTTTACTTAGAGATCGTTTGATCGATCAATTATTACGAGAAATCGAAGATCTGAAAGCGGAGATAATTAAACTTCGCGCCGAAGCGGAGAGGAATTCGGACGATCTCAGAAATAGATGTTTGTCTCTAGAATCACGGGTTACCGAACTGGGAGATCAGTTAGAAAATAAGACGCACGTAATTGAAAAAATACAATGTTGTGTTTTGGTAAACCAGTGATAAGAAATATCGTTGCAGGAAACGAATTATCTACAGACACAAATTAATAAATCCGCTGAAGATAATGAAGCTTTAAAGATAGTGGCAGAAAGTACGCCGTGAATGGTTTTTGGTATTAAAAATAATTTTTTTTGTTTTTGTTTTTGACAGAAAAAGCCAAAGTTGGGGAAGAGAAATTTTTAAAAATGAAAGATGTTTATACTAAGTTGCGAGAAGAACACATTGCCTTATTGAGGGGTGTAAGTTGAGCAATTTATGCCGAAAACATGATGAGAAGTGACGTAAATATTTTTTGTAGAAAGCTGAAATAGAGAAACAACTGAGTGGTGCGATGAAAGCGAGCGAAGAAGCCAATTCGTTACAGGACATGGTCAAAGTGATGGAGGAATTAAAGACGACTAAAGCGAATTTAGAAGAGGAATTATATAAAAGCAGTTTAAAAAGTGATGAATTGGTGATTAAATTAGCCGAAATTAATGAAAACAATTCATTACTGGAAGAGAAACTGATTCAGTCTGAAAAAACCAAAGAAGCTATTAAACAGGAGTTTATTTTTGAAACCAAGAAACACCAAAACAACACATTTGGTAGAGCAAATCCGTTTTTTAAAAGCCAAATAATCTCGAATTATAATTTTTTTGTAGTAAACTGCATAGACGAAATCGAATCACTCGTTCAAACTGCGAACGAAGCAATTGACGACCCCTGGTTCACCGCTCTGACGTGCTCTCCCGGTTAAATTTAAATTTATATTCATTTGAAATGAGTATAAGAATTTTTATTTTTTTTTCTAGAATATTTTTTAACTGTCGTTGAAAAATCGGTTCAATCACTCGACAAATTGGTCCTCGAACATTCGACCTATTTGAGGACGGGTGCGAACGGGGATGGCGTTCTAAGAGCGGCGATTCGACTCGGTTCGGACTTGAGCGAATGCGCTTTGGATGGCGCATCGACTGCCAATTCGTCAGCAAATGTTGAATTAGGACACGGTAACTAAATTAAGATGAAAATTTCTTCAAAAAAATTATATTTTCAATTTATTTTAAATGCAGATTTATCAGCAGCGAGTCGAGAAACAACTCTCGCCGTCATCGACTTGTTGAGAAATCTAAAGGGAAAAAATGGCGAATCGTTTTCAATGTCGCAGTATTCGGACACGGTGCGCTCGCGTCTGAAAACCCTGACATCGTTGAGCGAAGGGCTGATGTCCAATAAAGGGGACATCGAGAATCTAAGCGAGATGGTGGACGACGAGCTCACATTGATGGATAAAGCGATAGAAGAGGCTGCCAACAGGATAGCGGATTTAATGAAGAAATCACGACAGGACGATTCGGGCGTCAAATTAGAAGTAAATAGTAAAATATTGGAATCGTGCACCGCGCTGATGCAGGCAATCCGGGTATTAGTGCAAAGGTCCAAAACGTTGCAAGAAGAAATTGTTTCTCAAGGAAAGGTAGACGATATAATTAACAAAATAGGAAATAATAATTCAAATTTATTTTAATTTTTTTAAATTTATTTCAAGGGTTCTACGTCTGCGAAAGAGTTTTATAAACGAAATCATCGATGGACCGAAGGGCTTTTATCCGCGGCAAAAGCAGTCGGATTGGGCGCCCAGTTTTTAGTGTAAATTGATTGGTTTTTGACCGTGTAAACCGTCTAATAATTATTTGTATTTACAGAAACGCCGCCGACAAAGTGATGGATGGAAAAGCGACTTTTGCCGAGCTGATGGTGGCCTCGCAAGAAATTGCAGCGAGCACCGCGCAGTTAGTTGTGGCGTCCAAAGTGAAGGCAGACAGAAACAGCGAAAACTTGACCAACTTATCGCGAGCGTCTAAAGGGGTAACCGAGGCCACCGGCACCGTGGTGGCAACGGCCAAAAGTTGCGCAGAATTATTGGAAGAAAGAGGTATTTATTTAGATTTGCATTTGGTGAATTATTAATTAATTAATTTTATCTTCAGATGTGATGGACTTCACGAAACTTTCACTGCACCAAGCTAAACGGTTGGAAATGGAGTCTCAGGTGCGCGTACTGGAACTGGAGAGTAATTTAGCTCAGGAAAGGATTAAACTGGCGCGTCTAAGGAAGCAGCACTACACGTTGGCGGGGCCCAGTGAGGGTTGGGAGGAAGAGGACATACCGAAGTGAGAACGTTGATACGCATTTTGTTTCGTTTTTGGGCATTATTGTATTGCATGGCCGCGATTTTTTACATTGGTTTTGGCCCGATGGCGCTTTTTGGTGCTCTTTAGTTGGTTAAGCTTTTTGTATACATTTTTATTTTATTTTAAACGTTCAGGGTTACAGCGTGAATTTTGCATTTTAAATGTTTATATACGAGCGGCTGAGCAGATGTTGCGCACTTTTTAGATTAATTTCACTCTGCACCCGTTCCGTTGTACCTCAAAACCAGAAAAAGAATTATTTGTACAATTAATTTATACTTTTATTTAAGTTATGATGATTCTAGTGACCAAAGTTATTTCAGCGGTTTTTTTCACACATTTATTTCGTTCATTCCGAATATCTTACAGGAGAATAAAATATCAATAAAAGATGGTACAAAACTTTTTTTTTTTCCTTCTTTTTTTGTACGAATTAACATAAGTATAGTAGTTGTAAAAATATTTTTCAATCGGTTAAAGTGTTATAAACAATCTTTGGTATACAGATTTAAGATTATTTCGTTATTTTGTTACTGTATTGAGTGGAAATGCGTACGACTTAAAGTCTAAATCCTGTTGTAAAATCCCACTCAGGACAAATTCAACGTTGTGGACAACTGGAACGAGATAAAATGTTCAATTTGAGTGATATTTTACTACGGAATTAGTCAAATTACCTATTTGTCTAGCCAATAGATCGCGGCAGAGGTACAAATCGTTGTCGCACGTGAGGATGACGAGACGTGGTCCGTTCTGGACGGAAATAAAACGTTACAAATTGCGAATGTCCATAAAAACGAGGTCTAATTACTTGATTAACTAGGAGAATTTGCTTGGCTGAAAGGCGCTTGGTAAGTAAATCCCCACCCGCGTTTTCGATGATCATTTTTAAAATACCGGAAGAAGGCGTCACACCGGGTGTGGCATAAAACTTCAACCCCTTCAGAAGGTTGTTGCGGTTCGAAATAGATAAAATACGAGCTACATTGCAATTAAATCGCTGCTCACGAGCCTTATCACTTAATATAAAAGGTCGTTCGTCTAAAATGCAAGTATAAATCAGCCATTTGAACTCTCTTTTAACTGTAACTTAATAATACTGACCAACAAACGTGTTTTGTTTTGCAGATTGCAGCAACCAAGCCAAAGTTACGACAAATTTGCAATGACTGATTGTACATAGGAAGTTAAAAGTACGTAAAAACGTATTGGACACTAGATGCGTGCATTCACGGGGAGTTGTAGTTACACCGCCACCCAACTGCTTAATTGCCTGTAAAAAAAATGTCATTTTTGTAAAAACCGAGGTGGTTTTGAAGTGCCGTGCGGATGCTTACACGTAGTAAATCTGTGGGTAAGCGCACGCCGGTGGACATTATCACGGGTTTCCCCTCCATTGCTGGGACAAAAGTGCTGTTTATTAGGTAATTGTCTCTAGCAACCGTCGGTCTATGATAAAATGATAAAATTAATTTAATTTTTCATGATTTGTTGTTGGTTTAATTACTTTGGCCGTTTGATATTTTGAATATCATCAATTTCCAGAGGCCTCTTGCCACTCGTTAGCTAAGAGAGAAATTTAAAAAAAATTATTTTGTATTTACGTGTTATTGTATTATTACCACTTCGTTTGTTCGTTCAGCAATAACATCTTCCGATACTGGAATAACGCTTCTCCAAGCGGCTACAAAACAATTTGTTAAATAACAATTTGATGAATAACAACGTCATTTAACTCGATTTTACCCATCAAATGCGGCACGAGAGCGTAATCGATTCGAAAAGGATCTTCGCCTCCAAATTGTTGATACTGATACTGAGCAACCGGCATGCGAAGCGCGTCAAAATGGCCGAAGAGAACGTTGTGAAGCCACTGCACACTGACTATTGGTATTTTCCATAATCGAGCCTTTTCGTATTTGATTCCTTCGGGTTTGCGACAAATGACGAGCGTATTTTGGCGCGTCATGTACCCGGTGTACTTAGCACCGGTCAAACCAACCATGTGTTTAATCCTCGCACGATCATCTCCTTCGAAATTGCTAACGGTGATCATCTAAAAATTGAAGAAAAAAAAAAGTGAGAAACTCTGCACTTAAACGACCAATTATAATACTTACCTGATTTTTACACGGCTTGTCTTCGGCGAATGGTGTCGGCAAATGAATAGCGAGCCACGGGGGTGTCATTTTCTTCTTCATCACCACGTCGTTGAACCAATGCGCCGTGATGCAACGTTTACCCTCCCGCATCGCCTAAAAAAAAGAAGAAAAATATTTAAATTTAAAAAATATAACCAAAAAAAAGAAACAATTTACTTGTTGGACAACGGAGTTTCGTTGATTCTCGCACAAAACATGGGTGCATCGAGCGCAATAATCGTTCTCGATTTCAGCTCCGTGTAAAATGATCACTTTTTTCCACGTTTCCAACTTCTCCGGCTCAATTATTTTATCATAATCTACTATAAAGAACACGCAGCCGATCAGGAACAAATTCGCAGGAACTAAAACACAAAACAATGTTAATAATACTCCAGTTGTCCCCAACTCGTCCTACTTTTAAGCGCCGGATCGTGGCCGTGAAAAGCGACCAGTTGAGGGGTTGACACCGCACTGGGTCTATCCCTACCGTCGCTATTCGCATGTTCATCACTATTGGTGATATTGCGCAAAGTTCTCGGCTGGCCCAAATCCGGCTGCGGTGGGGGCCCCACCGGCGGCTGACCGAGTGGGCGCGCACTTGCCAAGTCCGTTTGCTCGAATCCCTTGCCAGTTGTTGATCCTTGAAGTCGATTATTGAGTAAATTTGCCAAAGCGGTTTTCGTTTTTGGTGTCAGTTGTTGGTTCGCCTGAAACCAAAAAAAAAAATTATTTATCAATTAAAAAAAAAAAAAAAAAAAAAAATCAATTTATCAAAATCGTACAGAATTCTGCATTTGTTGTCTGATTTGCTCGTTCGGTTGCGTCTGGAAATTTATCGCCGTTGGAGTAACCGATTGCTGCAAGTTGTCCCGACTGACGACCGCGGACGACGTCGGCACCGGCGCGTTACTAACCGGGGTGTTCGTGAGCCGCGGCGGCATTTGTTGGGGTTGTTGGAACGGACTCGACGGTTGTAACGGCTTCCCCGCAAACGGAGGGGGCATTTGTTGTTGCGGTTGTTGCTGCGGTTGTTGTTGTTGTTGCGGTTGTTGTTGCAGTGGGAGTCCTTCTCGCTTGGCTTGTTGTAAGAACGGCGTGTTTTCTCTCTGCTGTTGTTGTTGTTGTTGCTGCTGTTGCTGTTGTTGCCACTGCATTTGCTTCATTTGTTCGCGTTGTTGTAACTGCTGCCATTGGAGTTGATGTTGCTGCGGCTGCGGTTGCTGGGGGAACCGGATTTGCATTTCTCTCGCTGCAACCTGCCACTGTTGAGTCATCGGTTGACCGATCGGAAGCTGAGGAGCGTTGTCTCGTATCTGCATTTGGTGCGGCCAATGCGCACCTTGCTGCATCGCCTGGGGGATGTTTTCCCGAGGCCCCAGCTGCGGTCGCGGAGTCATGGGCATTTGGTTCGGTCCGGCAGGCATTCGCTCGCGTTGCATCATCTGAATCATCCTCTGAGGAGCTGCCAGTTGCGGCTGTTGTGGCGTTTGTTGAAGCATCTGCTGCTGCTGCTGTTGCAATTGCTGCAGTTGTTGCTTCTGCAGTTGCTGTTGCTGCGGCGTAGGTTGTTGCTGCTGCTGCTGTTGCTGCATTTGCTGCTGCTGCAATTGCTGGATTTGCTGCTGCAGTTGTTGCTTCTGTATTACTTGCTGCTGCTGCAATTGTTGTTGCTGCAACTGTTGATGTTGCTGCTGTTGCAACTGCTGCTGTTGCAGCAGTTGTTGTTGCTGCGCAGGTTGTTGATGCGGTGACTGCTGTTGCAGTGGTTGCTGCTGCAGTGGTTGCTGTTGCAGTGGTTGCTGTTGCAGTGGTTGTTGTTGCAATGGTTGCTGTTGCATTATCTGCTGCTGCTGCTGTTGCGCCGGTTGTTGGTGCGGTGGTTGCTGCAATTGCTGTTGCTGCTGCAATTGATGTTGTTGTTGTTGCTGCTGCTGCTGCTGCTGTTGTTGCCACTGCGGTAATCTTTGCTGGAGTTGCTGCGCCACGTCCCGCTGCGCCTGTTGCCATTGGACCATGATCTGCTGCTTAAGTGCAGGCGGCAAATCACGCAAATTGACTCCCTTTAGATTCATTTTCTGTTGCAGTTGTTGCCACGCCAACTGCTGCTGCACACTGAGAGGCACCGACCCTCGTACCGGTCCCTGTCCCGGTCCCGGTCCAGGTCCAGGTCCAGGTCCCGGTCCCGGTCCCGGTCCCGGCCACTGTCCGGGCGCCCGCGCTTGCGGCTGCTGCTCCGTCTGTCCAGGAACCGCTCCCCACTGCATTCTGGTCTGCGGCTGCGGCGTTCCTTCCCTCACGGGACTCTGTCTTCGGATGAGCGGAGTCTGGTTGGCGTTTTGTATGGGTAACTGCGCGTGAGATTGCTGTTTTAACTGTTGCTGCTGCAGTTGCTGCTGCTGCTGCAGCCACGCCATTCGCCGCTCGGTCACGTGCTGCTGACTGCGCATCACTTCCGCGTCGATCGCGACGGCGGGTTGTCCGAACGAACCGATTTCCGACGCCAATAATTTCATCGAGTTGGAATGCTCCGGACGAATCATTTGTTTCATTTGTTCTTGAGTATTTACAGGCTGGTGCAACGGCTGATTCGGTACGGCGTTGTTTGGGATCGTTGTTTGGGGTGCAGTTGGCTGCGCACAAGGGATTACATTACGGATTTGCGCGACATTCGTGTTTTCGTTCATTCGAGGAGGCGCCGTCGGCTTCGAATCGATCGGTTCTGGATGAGGTTCTGGTTCTTTTGGCTTGGCAAGTGCCAAGTATCGCGGGTGGTATTTCACTTCGTCTTGCTGGAGTTTCGCTTTCACACTGTCGACAACCCAGTCCGGAGTAATAATGTGGAGTTTATCTTCGTGCGACAATGCGCATTCGTATTTCGCCTGCAAAGAAAATCGTTTTAGTGAAACCCCCGATTGGTTTAATTTTTCGTACCCCTTCTGGTTTTGCAACCACAAGATGCGTGCATGATTTATCTAATTCCTGCTGAAGTTGGCCTCCGTAATACGTGATTAATGCCCACACGATTTTCGTATCAGAGCCGGACAACTATTAATATTTATAAAAAAAAAATAAAAAATTATTAATTTGAATCGGTTTTTAATTTTTTTTTTTAGGAATTACTTGCGATGGACACGCTACGACATTTGAAAAAATCTGATCGGATTCGGGGAGAAATCCATTCATGCTGTTTTAATTAATTAAGAAATTGATCAAATCGAGATATTTCACTGTTCTAGCAAATCTAAACAAGGATACGGTAGCTGAATGCCACATTTAGCTGATAAAACGACCCATCGACTCTGCAAATAAATTATTAACAACTGAAAACGCACTCGTTGTCTCGTTTACGTACAGAAACAACGGGAAGATCAAACATTTCGCGCGCTTCTTCAACCTCGCTGTGATTCGCGTCATCGGAGACGGCGAGCGAAACAATATCGGTCAAATATGATGTTTCCCGGGCACCTCCGTCCAGTAGGATCTTTTTCACCTGCGGAAAAACAAATCAAATGAGTCGCGGGTTGGTTTGTTTACAACAGTGTAGATGACACCGCTCTTACCTGATCGCATATTTTTCCGATCAAATAGAATTTGATCTCTTTGAAAAGATGTTCTTTTACTTTCAGGTCCTCGATACCCCACGTATTTTCTGCCATTATCTTGTTTCCTTCGCTTGCTGGAATAGGATCTACATGCCAAAAATTCCGCGCCCAACACTCCTAGTACAAAAAGTAACCAAAAGCTGGCGCTGATGTAAAGGCGCTGGAGCGCTGTACACAAATGGCGGTAAATGTGTGAAAATTAAATAAGATCGTACTATTGACTGTTTATTAATTTTATTTACACGTTTTACATCGTTACAGATCGCGGGAATATCAATTTTGATTGTGTGTGCCAGCAACTTGTTTAAAACCATCGCCAAAACCATCGGCAGGAATCAAAACTGGCTTTCTTTTACACATTGGACACAATGTGCAACGGACACTGGACGAGCGCATCCATATTATCAAATTATACCTGAAACAAAATGAACAAAAAATGTTAATAATCGCAATGTTTAATTTTTTTAAACGCTAAAACACCTTTCGCCACTCGTTATGGGCAGTGCGCCGTGTCGTTGTCGACCACGATGCAAAATCCCCATCAAGGGCCGGTTTGGAAGAGTCGAACATAAAGACATATCAACGGGCATGTCGTACATATTGCCGAAATACAACTGTCCCCCGCTGAAATTTTGTCCCAGGCAGAAGTTGAGCGTAACCTATAAATAAATGGGAAAAAAATCACGTAAAAAAATGTGCAATTTGAATGTTACTTCAGCATTGTCGTAATGATAATTCAAATCCTCATCTTCTCCCAACTTGTAGGTGACTGTGAAGGCTTTGTGCGAGTCCAATCCACTCGTACCAGTCCATTCCGGGAATAAAACGGTACAAACGGGCGCTAAGTATTCCTCGCGAAGACGGTTCAAGAAGGAATCCATGCCCAACTCGTTAATGAGGATCTAAGTAAACCAATTTAGGAAATTCGATTTACGATTACTATTTACGATTTACGATTTACGATTACTGTTTACTATTTACGATTTACTATTTACGATTTACTATTTACGATTTACGATTACTATTTACGATTACTATTTACTATTTACGATTTACGATTACTATTTACGATTACTATTTACTATTTACGATTACTATTTACGATTACTATTTACTATTTACTATTTACTATTTACGATTTACTATTTACGATTTACGATTACTATTTACTATTTACTATTTACTATTTACGATTTACTATTTACGATTTACGATTACTATTTACGATTACTATTTACGATTACTATTTACTATTTACGATTACTATTTACTATTTACTATTTACGATTTACTATTTACGATTACTATTTACGATTACTATTTACTATTTACGATTACTATTTACGATTTACGATTACTATTTACGATTTACGATTACTATTTACTATTTACGATTTACGATTACTATTTACGATTACTATTTACTATTTACGATTACCCCGTAATTATTCATCGTGTTTGGTCTCCCTTTAGGACAAGGCGCTTTTTCAAAATTGATCAGCTCATCCATCAATTTGGAACAAAATTCCGACGTGAAAACAGGAATGTAATAGAGTTGTTTCCCGGGACACGCATCACATAATACCGATTTGACTCTGCTGTTGTGCGGCGAGCTGTTTCTGCACACTTCGACCAAATTGAGGAATTCGGGAGTAAAGAATTTTTGCTACAACAATTTCCGTTTTTGAAAGAAATTCTTTGCACGTGAAACTTAACCTCACTTGCAGTGTGTAGACATCGATATTGAGTGGCGTGTACTGCTTTTTAATCGTTTCTTTTCGAATTTTTGAATTTTCGTCCAACGACTTTCTCCTCTCAAACTCATTTTCCAACTGCAAGAAATATATGTATTCATTTAATTTCAATTTAATTCTAGGTAATTTCGCATCACTTCTTGAAAAACTTCAGCCCACTGACTGTCGCTACTGCAACCACGAGCTGTCAGCACCTGCGGGATGAATTTTAATTTGGTTTTATTAAAAAAAAAAGTCGGAAAACTACTGTTAGGCGTATTTACCGAGCCGCAATCTCTCTTCAATTGGTCTCGATCGTTGATGTTGAATTTTACATGAATGTTATACGCTTTGAGGAAATAATTATTCGTTAAGAAACAATTGCATATGAAAAATTGGGTATCCGACATAATAGATTGTCATTAAAATTAAAAAATTAAGGCTTGAACAACCTCGTAAATAAGTTTTGGGTTTCACCGCATGGTGGCGGTTACTTACGGGCAGTGAATTCGCACCACGTGTTTTGCTATTGTTGAAAAGTTTGATAAAAGTTGAAATTACAATAGTAATTATGTGCGAAATTAACAAAAGCAATTTTGAGAGCAAATTGGCGTCGATTTTAACTCGCATCGATGAATCTGTGTTTATTGGTAAATAAATTGCTTCGTTTGGAATTTATCTGTCGATTTTTAATTTGGTGTTTATTTACATTTAGCTGTTGACACAGAGTTCACCGGGTTGAGAAGTAATCCAGCTGATAAACAAAGCTTATTTAATGGTGCGGACGAATCGTATAAGTTACTCAGAAGAAATGCGAGTCAATTTATTATCTGCGAATTAGGTAGAATTAAAGATGGTGCGTGACGCAATCGAATGCAAGTTGTTACTTTTTTAGGTTTAGCTGCTTTTGTTGCGAATCCGACGAAAAACAGGTAGTTTTTTGGAATTTGTGGACTCGAGAAACGTTAATTTAACATTGTATTTACATTTAATTGCAGTTATGAAGTGTTTTCCTACAATTTTTACATTTTCCCCGCGTCGGACGGGCTGCAAGATTGCGTTTTTTCAATGCAGGCTTCGTGTACGGAATTCTTATCCGAGCATAAATTCGATTTTAATAAAGTGAGTTTAGAGTTTTAATATTTTAGTCGAATTTAATGTTTGGTTTTGATTTCAGTGGGTTTACGAAGGCATTTCCTACATGACTTTGGAGCAGGAAAAAGAATTAGAATTGCGATTGGAAAATCTTGATTTCTCGAATTTGGCTGACGAGTGAGAGTTGGTTTCGGTTTTATTTACATTTAAAAAAAAAAATTAAATTAAATTAAATTAAATTATTTTATTTTATTTTTTTAGGAATCTGAATGATAATGTTTTGCAAACGGCGATATCTCAAGTGGGACGTTGGTTAGAAACGGTTTCCGACGGCGATGCGATGGAAGTGTCGTGTGATCGACTGTTGCATCCTGTATTCTTTCACGTTGCACTTAGGCGGATCTTTTCTAATGTGTGGACAACTAACAAGGCCGATGGAAAGGTTTTTTTTAAAGATGCAGTTAAATGCGTTAGGGTTTTCTCAGAATTTGCATTGCAGGTTAATGTCGAGAAAGTATGCGATGAAACGAGGAAGCAGAACGAGAAACTTGATCATGGACTAAACCAACAGTTGATTAAAATAATAAGAAATTATGAGCATTTAAAATTTTTAAATTAATTATTTTTTTTTTTTTTAGAATTATCGATGCAAAATTGGGTTTCTCAAAGGTTTTTAAGCATTTGCAAAAAGTAAAAAAAGTAAGTTTTTATTTACATCTATTTTTATTACATTAAAATAACTTTTTTTATTTTTTATTTCAAGCCACTTATTGGTCATAATTTATTACTCGATTTGCTCCTAATGTACAATCAATTTTACAAACCTTTACCGAGTAAGAATAAAACTTTTTAAGGTGTAATTTGTACTGAAGCTTTAAACTTGGCAGGTAAATTAAAAGACTTTAAAAAGTCGTTACTGCAGTTATTCCCAACGATATACGACACGAAGCATTTAGCCTACGAAATACAAATGGTATTATTCGATCTATTTAATTTCCATTTGCCTTATTACCTCGACCTTTCCCTCGACAGCAATTTAAGAAACAAAAAGTAGCAGCTACTTGTAATCTTTACGATTTACACAGAGAATTATCCAAGTAAATGAGCGCATCACCCGTTAATTTCCAATGTAATAATTCCTACCATTCTTTTAAGGTCTGGAAGTCTATTACCGACTTTTCATTCACCGAATATTACTTTGGCTGATGGATTTGAAACATATGGTAAGCGAAAGCTGTTAATAATTATTTTGAGCTGATGTTTATTATTTTACAGACATGGAACATCTACACGAAGCAGGATACGATGCCTTTCTTGCAGGATATGGTGAAATATTATTTAAAATGCTAATCATTTCGATAAATAATAATTATTTTTTTTTAATTTTTTTTTGGAAAAGTATTTTTAAAGCTTGCACATCTCTACGCCAGTTGCAAACTCAGGTAGAAAATGTTGTAATTAAAAACGCGAGGTAAAAATAATTGTGTTTGTTCGCAGCAATTCGCTAGCAATTCGTCCTCTGTTCCCTGCGCAACACTTGAACTCGGTCCAGGGTTTCTGTAATCGTGTTAATCTGATCAGGGCTCGCATTAATTTTATAGTGAGTTAAGGAAAATGAGCTGGCTACTATTTTAAGTGTTGATATTGCGGGCTTCAAATGGGCCACGTTTTCCTCCTCGTTTTTTTTTTCTCTACTTGTTTTTGAACTTGCCAAAAATACCTGGCATTGTTGGCTCAGCTGCTCGAATTTTATTTTAAGCCGCGCAATTTTGACTGTATGAACAATATTTAATTGTATTAATTTATTTTAGAATTTGGCTAATGACGACCCCGTCACTCATCGCCCCGATTGGCTCGTCGTCGAGTCGAAGAAGAAAATTGATGTGATTAGCGTGAGTAGAATGAATAAATAATGCAAAATTGAATTGTATAAATTTTTGGTATTGTTATTAGGTGACGAGCTCGATGTCGAGGTTCGGGTCTTTTGATTATCGGTTATTGGACGAATATAGTTTGTTAATCGCTCCGTCGAATTTCCGATGGTGAGTTTCTTATTTCGGGAGTTTTGCTCAAGGTTAAGGGAAAATTTGTTGCCATGACAATAAAACAGTCCACGTGCATGCCACCATTGGCACAGTGTTCTCTGGACTACTGCCACATTTTTAAACGATGTGTAATTTTTTATACCCGACTTCTTTTCTTAAACTTGTTGGATGTGCCGCATCTTCCAGTTTGAAATTTTATTTTCTGCTTTTCAGTCGGATTAAAGTTGTCATTTCGTTGTGAAATGAGGGAATTTTTTTTGGTGCGGGTACTTGAAAATGAGTATTGGGCTTCCGGTGCTGCGTTTTAATCTAGATAACGTTAGGTATTTTTGTTTTAATCTAACATATGGAGCTGGAACTGATTTACGAGTTCAAGAGCGGGTCTGGGAGTTGAAAATCTATGCGAAAAGCATTTGGTTTTAATATATTACGCCGGAGTTATCGTTTGTACGTTTGCAGTTTTAAAGATATAGTACATGATTTTCGTCAACTTGGTCGTCATTCGGACTACCGGGTTATGAAATACAGCATTTTACGTCATTCGACATTTGTTAGGAATTCATTTCGGTACGATAATTTTGATAAATAAATTGGACGTTGAGAAGTAATGAATTTGTCGTGTAGGGTTGCTGTTTGCGTTCTTGGTGGATTTGGCATTTATTCGATTTACACGCTGCGAAAAGTGATTTTTGGTTTGTATTTTACTATTTTTTTATTTAACAATATAAAATGTTTATTAATTAGTGAATTTTTATTCGATTTCAGGCAGATAAAAGCGTCGCAGTATTTTTTTTTCTTTTGGAATGGATTTCCTGTCGGTTTGCGTACATGTAAAAATCTTATCAAAACTGGATGAGAGAGAGAAAAGGAAAAAGTCGAATAACATGTAGGCAACACTAGACGTGCCAAAAGGACGGCTTTAAAACGCAGGTGTATGCCAAACCAGAAGTATTGTAGTGCACCAGACAAGTTCCGTATGGAAGGACATTCTTAAAATTATATCCTGAGAATTTCTCTCTAGATAAGACCAGAAAAAAGGACGAAAATAGTCAATGGGTTAATTAAAATTGTCATATAATAGCAGCATCTTGCCAAAAAAGCATGTTAAATTAACATACTTTTTTAAACATGCCGATGACTTGCAAAATAACTATTTTCAGACACCGGTATTTCTGCAAATTTGAATAATTATGTAATAAAAAAATTTATATTTTTGTAGTCTGTTAGATAATTTATTTTTATTTATTTATCACGTTTACACGTCGGGATTTGCGTAAAAATGCAAAAATTAAAGTAGGAAGACATCGGATGGAAAGTATCTCGATTTTGTGGTGGCTGGGACAGTTTAATTTGAGCTCTAGATATTTTCGGATTTAACCTTGACACAATATAATCGCGCAAATAAAGCTGCTGAAACTAGTCTGATTTTTCGAAATTTTTATTCCCCTAAAAATCCTTCCTCCAAAAACGACATCAATTAAAAATAACTGCCACATAAAATTAGAAATCTAATGTGTTCGCTCGGATAAATATAACAGGGCGCTGCAGCTCCGAGCTCACGGAACAGTCACGTGGTCGCGCGGACCAATGGCAGCGATCCACATGAGCTAGTTCCTAGTTCCGAGTTCGCGCAGCGATCAGTAAGTTGTGCATGTACGTAATCACAAGTAGAAACAAGAGCATTCGGCAATCGGTTAGGGAGAGTAAGTGCTTTGTTATTTCCTTGTGGATTGCAGATTGGGAACTGGAGTTTAGCCTCGCTTCCACGCGTTTCGGGATAATATCGTTTGCCAGCAGCTTAAAGGTCTCGTCTCGATGTTTAAGATTTGAGTTGCTTAGCAATTTGGTTTCGTCAGCAGCTAACTTAACTTGCCATTCGATGATTATTTTTGTCATTTTACAGCTCCTGCCGAATTGTTGAATCATTAAAGCGTTTTCGACTTGCTTCCGCCAGTTGGCAGCCAACGGACCAAGGCTTCACGAGTGAAAACAACTTTACCACTTTGGACTGTGCACATCAAAAGTGATCGACACAAAACATGGAGTTGTCTCATACGAAAACATTTACGGAAGTTTCTGATTATTTTCAAACCGAGCAAGAGAAAGGATTAGCAGTAGATCAAGTTAAACGGTACCAGGAAAAATATGGACCTAATGGTGAGTTACCATCTGCCGTGTGCACCTTATTACGTGTCGGCCAAATAAGAAACGCACAAACGCACAAATGCATAGAGGAACGGCAGCGAAACGTGTTTGCACACTAAATCGGACAAATTTTCACAAAATGGAAAGGTCACCTTTCAATTTCTCACATCAGAGAGTGAAATGTGGCGCGTTTCCTATTTAGATTTAATTATTTCACACCTAAAACTCAGAATTAATCAGCACATCCTCCTGGAGAAACTCCTTTTCCGTCTAGTTGCGTTTCTGTTTGGGCGCCACGTGGAAAATATATTTATATTTTTTTTTTTTTAAGAAAAATAAAGTTATTAATTTTTTTTTCTTTTTGTTTTATGCGGATAGAATTACCGGCAGAAGAAGGTACGTTGTAAAAATGCAATTCTAATTACATCAATAAATTTATTTATTTATTCAATTTCCAGGCAAAGCTTTATGGCAACTAATATTGGAACAATTCGATGATCTTTTAGTAAAAATCTTATTATTAGCAGCTATTATTTCATTCGTAAGTAATTTTTATTGAAATTCGATAAGACGATTTAATTTAATTTGTTTTTTTTTGCGAAGGTGTTAGCCATTTTTGAGGAACATGACGATCAGATAACAGCATTTGTGGAGCCCTTTGTAATTCTACTTATTTTGATCGCCAATGCAGTCGTAGGTGTTTGGCAGGTAGGTTCGAATCACGAACGATTTGCTTTGTTATTAAACGTTTCGCGGTGCACGTAATAAAACGGGAAAGGAAATGAATTTCTAATTATCTGCGGGAAGTTGCTCGATGCTGCGAAATGGAGTTCGTTTATCACCTTATCTCGCGCGGTGTAAATATAGTATTAAAAAAAAATAAAAAAAATAAAAAAAATAATAAAAAAATAATAAAAAAACATAAAAAACATCCGTTCGAAAGGTATTACGCGTTTAGATTTCGCTTTAACGCACGTGTTTGATTGCCTGTGCTGATTGTGCAAATTTAAAAAAGAAATTAAAAAAAAAACAAAAAACTATTTGATGTACAAATTTGACCCAATTGAAATTGTGACTTTAAGAAAGGAGCTTTTTCTCGGTGGGCTAAATTTGTCATCAAGGCAGCAGCAGAACGCGTAACGCAGCGCAGATCGGCAGCAGACGCCTGCCACTTGCAAGTGTGTCCTTAATTGGCAAGATGATCGCGCAACTATGCCAATAATAGACGTGTTTATGGAATTATCTTGGGCTACGCTTTTGGCCGCTCGTTGCGAGTGCCTGACACGTTGAATAAAACAAATGCGCCTGTTATTCGGTTGCACGTTACGTGTAATTTGTAAGGATAATATTTTGAACATTCACGCTCGATTGGAAAAGTTTTGACGTGTGCTGAGCTTTATTATGGGAATTGGGAGTCTGAGCCGCGGCTATTTTTAGACTCGCACTAGTTATGCTGATCAATTGCCAAATGGCGCAAATCTAACCTGTTGCAGATTGCTCGTCTTATTATATAACTTCTTATTCTTCTTTTTATACATTTACTGTTAGTAATTGAGAATTTTCTTTTAAAAAATTTTTTTTTTTTTTAATTTTTAGGAAAGAAATGCTGAAAGTGCAATAGAAGCTTTAAAGGAATATGAACCTGAAATGGGCAAAGTTATTCGGCAGGACAAGCATGGTGTACAGAAAATCAAAGCGAAACATATTGTCCCCGGAGACGTGGTTGAAGTCTCCGGTAAATAAATAAATAAAATAATGTTTTTTTAAATGACAAATAAAATGCGTCGTTTAAAAAGCAAATATATTTTTATTAAATTGAAATTTTAATTTTTTTTTTTTTTTTTAGTTGGTGATAAAGTTCCTGCTGACATCCGGCTTATGAAAATTTACTCCACAACATTACGTGTGGATCAATCTATTTTAACTGGCGAATCGGTTTCTGTTATTAAACACACAGAGGCTATTCCTGATGTTCGTGCTGTCAACCAGGATAAGAAAAACATTCTATTTTCGGTTAGAAAAAACAAAAAAAAAATGTTTGGAATAATATTTGGAGATGAAAGACATTTGTTGTTGTTTTAGGGCACTAATATTGCTGCTGGTAAAGCTCGTGGTATTGTAATTGGCACCGGGTTGGAAACTGCGATCGGTAAGATCCGTACTGAGATGACTGAGACTGAAGAGGTGAGGACGCCGTTACAACAGAAACTCGACGAGTTTGGTGAGCAGTTGTCCAAAGTGATCTCCGTCATCTGCGTCGCTGTGTGGGCTATCAACATCGGCCACTTTTCTGATCCCGCTCATGGCGGCTCTTGGCTCAAGGTACGTGTATTTGTTTGTTTGTTTATTTGTTTGTTTGTTTGGCATTTTCTAATTGTTTGTTTTGCAGGGTGCCATTTATTACTTCAAGATTGCTGTGGCTCTGGCCGTGGCTGCCATTCCTGAAGGTTTGCCCGCTGTCATCACCACTTGTCTGGCTTTGGGCACTCGACGCATGGCCAAAAAGAACGCCATCGTTAGGAGTTTGCCCTCGGTTGAGACTTTGGGCTGCACTTCTGTCATTTGCTCAGATAAAACCGGAACCTTGACTACGAATCAAATGTCCGTTAGCCGGGTACGCAATTTCATCGATTAAATTTCGAGGGAAATATGTTTATTAACTAAATTTTATTTGATTTAGTTGTTTATTTTTGACAAAATCGAAGGTAATGATATCAATTTAAGCGAATTCGAAGTGACTGGTTCCACTTACGAGCCAATTGGAGACGTGTAAGTGATTTTTTTGCGGGCAAAGTTTGATACATTTATTTATTTATTTATTTATTTTTATTTTTTTTAGATTTTTGAAAGGCGGAAAAGTGAAGGCGAGCGATTACGACGCGTTGCAAGAAATGGGAACGATTTGCTGCTTGTGTAACGATTCTAGCATTGATTTTAATGAGGTAAAAGCGTTTGTTTATGCGCTTTGATTGATTATTTGCGTTAATCGGGTTTGTTTCGTTTCGAAAACAGTACAAACAAGCTTTTGAGAAAGTCGGAGAGGCGACCGAGACGGCTTTAATCGTGCTTGCTGAGAAACTGAACCCCTTCAGCGTGTCGAAATCTGGATTAAACCGACGTGATGCTGCACTTTGTGTCAATCAAGCCATCCAATCCGGCTGGAGGAAAGAATTCACCTTGGAATTCTCCCGAGACAGGAAATCAATGTCCTCTTACTGCGTGCCAACCAAACCATCGCGCATTGGCAACGGACCAAAGATGTTTTGCAAAGTAAACAAACAAAATCCCTAACTGAAAACTAACTCGGTTCATTAACGTTTTGTACGTTTGAAGGGAGCGCCCGAAGGTATCCTCGATCGTTGCACTCACGTTCGTGTGGGAACCAGCAAAGTTGCAATGACACCTGCCGTCAAGAACAAGATCATAGACGTGACCCGCGAGTATGGGTGCGGTAGAGACACCCTTAGATGCTTAGGCTTAGCTACAATCGACAGTCCCATTAAACCCGAAGACATGGAGTTAGCCGATGCCACCAAATTTGTTAATTATGAAGTAACGAACGTCTTACTCTTTCTTTCTCGGAGAAAATTATTTATTTAATTATTTCTTTAGGTCAATATGACTTTTGTTGGTGTTGTGGGCATGTTGGACCCTCCCCGTAGAGAAGTTTTAGATTCCATCAAACAATGCCGCAAAGCTGGTATTCGTGTAATCGTCATCACTGGAGACAACAAGGCCACAGCCGAAGCCATTTGCCGCAGAATTGGTGTGTTCACCGAAACCGAAGACACGACTGGTAAATCAACCAACGTGAATATCAAATTTGAAACGAACGCGTTAAACGATCATTTCATTACTTTTAGGATTGTCTTTCTCTGGACGAGAATTTGACGATCTCAGTACCTCCGAGCAGAGAGCTGCGTGCGGTCGCGCACGACTCTTTTCTCGAGTTGAACCTGCTCACAAGAGTAAAATCGTTGAGTACTTACAAAGCATGGGCGAAATCTCAGCCATGGTAAACGCAACATTGCATTTGCTTTTAAGCTCAATTTTGATTAATTTTGATTAATCTTGATTAATCTTAATATTTTTCTTGATTTACCAGACTGGAGATGGTGTCAACGACGCACCAGCTTTGAAAAAGGCTGAGATCGGCATTGCCATGGGTTCAGGAACTGCCGTCGCTAAAAGCGCATCCGAAATGGTGTTGGCCGACGATAACTTCTCGTCCATCGTAGCCGCCGTGGAAGAAGGCCGAGCCATCTACAACAACATGAAACAATTTATTCGCTATTTGATCTCCTCCAACATCGGTGAAGTCGTGAGGTAAAGCGACGAATTGCCGACCAAAAGGTCGACGTTTTTAATGTTTTTCTTGTCGTTTTAGTATTTTCTTGACTGCTGCTCTGGGCATGCCCGAAGCTTTGATTCCAGTACAACTCCTGTGGGTGAACCTGGTCACTGATGGTCTCCCGGCCACCGCGCTCGGCTTCAACCCACCCGATCTGGACATCATGGAGAAACCACCTCGACGTGCCGATGAGGGTTTGATTAGCGGCTGGCTCTTCTTTAGATACATGGCGATTGGTTGTTACGTCGGCGCCGGAACTGTCGGTGCTGCCGCTTGGTGGTACATGTTTCATCACGCCGGACCTGGGCTCACCTATTACCAATTGGTTGGTCATTTTTAATTTTCCATTAACAATTAATCCAAATTTTTTTTTTTTTTTTAATTTTCAATTAAAAATTAATCCAAATTATTATTTTTCTTTTTAATTTTCTCATTTCGTTAGACTCATCACTTAAGTTGTCATAGCGATCCTGAAAACTTCAAAGGAATTGAATGTAGCATCTTCAACGATCCTCACCCAATGACTATGGCTTTGTCAGTATTAGTAACCATTGAAATGCTAAACGCTATGAACAGGTTCGTTACATTAACAGGAATTTGCGTGGACATTTTTTAATTTTTTTAAAATTTTTTTTTAAGCTTGTCTGAAAACCAGTCGTTGGTCAAAATGCCCCCCTGGTCAAACATTTGGCTGTTATCCGCAATTCTCCTCTCCATGACCTTGCATTTCGTCATCCTTTACGTGGAAATTCTTTCTGTAAGTTCGAATATTGCATTTATTGACGAAATATTGACGAAATAATTGATTTTTTTTATTTGCGTGATTTTTTTATTCCAGAGCGTTTTCCAAATCACGCCATTGTCAGTTGAAGAATGGTTTGCTGTGATGAAAATCTCTTTGCCGGTCGTCTTGCTGGATGAGGCGCTCAAATTCGTCGCTCGCAAATACACAGACGGTAGCAATTTTTACGTTGAACTAAGTTGGCTAGTTGGCGTGTGGATTGCGTATTTGGCCATCATGGTTTATTGCCCCATATAAGTTATTTAGTTTAAGGGACGACCGATTTTTTTTGTTTCGATTAATTACGATTTCCTGCCGTGCCTTTGCCTGTTGCTCGCATCAATCCCATCCCAACCTGCCTGCCGATACAAAAATCTAAGAAAACCAAAAAAAATTACCAACTCATCTAGACCGAAATAGACTCGAAACGACAAAAACCAGTCCTGTTTGTGCTACTCCTGAGAAATCGTTGCGCTATCCTGCTTTCCCAAGACAGATTCTTGTAGCATCATCACAAATAATCCATTTCATTCATTTGAAATTTAAAAAAAAAATGATAAAAAATGATTTTAAAAAAAAGATAAATACGAGAAAGATACGCTGTACAGGGCAAAGGACATAATTTAAAGAGGAAAAAAATTACAAAAAAAAAAAAAAATTGCTCTTAGCATTCCACTTAGGATTCGTGGGCTTACTAGAAAACGAGAAAAAAAGCCCTTCAAGATTTCAATGTTTATTGGCACTTTTTCTTTCACGCAATCTCTAATGTAAAGTTCAAGTGATGTGTAGAAAATTTAAAAATAATAGTACACGAATGATAGTTGTACAGAATATTATACAATTGACTGTTCCGTTTTTCAAATATATTTTTTTTTTCTTTCTATAATTAACTAATTGATTGATTAATTGCCGGAACAGTTTTATTTTTTTTTTCCTTTCTTTTCTTTTTTGAGTGCGAAAAAAAATTATGTGAAGGGAAAATTTTTTTTTCTCTAGATGCAATCGATTATATAAAAAGAGATATTTGGAAAAAAGAAAAAAATTTAATCTATTTACCAGTCGTTTCTGTCCTGTTATTGTGTTAAAACGAGAACAAATGCACTTGTGAAAAGTTTTTTTTTGAGTGCACCAATCCTCACTCCGCACCTCATATGCATGCGGACCTCACAAAAATCAAAGTCCTTGTAACTGACCGGTCGTCCAGAGTGTGTCGAACCAGATGGAGCAGTTTTTGCAGCACAACGGAGTCGGTGGATCGTCTCACCTGCATGTGGATTTGGACTTGTGGATTGCAGAGTGTGGATTTGACATTTTTTAAAGATAAGTGTTTGGGCATGAATATTCTCACCGTAACTTTAATAACTTGTGTAATTTCCCTTTCCCCCCCCCCCGTTAAACAAATCTTGATTACATTTTTTTGATACTTTCGTCCCCTTAATTGTAATATTTTGATGCACTTGTGTTTTTTTTTTTTTTTTTTTTTCTTTTCTCTCCTGTGATGATTTTTGTCTTAAATCGAACAAGTTGCACTGTTTTTGATAAAATGACACTTGGTTACTTTTTTGTTACTAATTTGTAAATATCTACATTGTAAAATGGTCAGATTTGAAAAATAACATTAAAGATAAATTTTAAAACATTTTTTCCGATAAATTCGCTAACCCTCAACTATATTTCCTTCCGAGTGAAACATTTTTGTCGTGTGTTCATATATTTGCTCGTGTTAGTTTATTTCTAATAGATTTTGTCTCTCTTGGCGTCCCATCAGTGCTTGGTAACAGGTCTGTCGAAACAATTTCGTGCATGTCTTTCGTTCACACTTAAACTTAACAGTATGTATGAGTAAACTTTATATTTGTTCGAGGGAAATTGCATATTTATTTGTCATCTTTTCCATGTTTTTCGTTTTCTAGGGACTAATTTTTTCGTTTAAGTTTGAATTTTCTTTTTATTATTACAGTTGCAACAGCCATGAAGCTGAAAGTGGAGTAATGGCACATGTTGGGAGACGTGCTTCTGGTGTTCAACAATATTTTTATGTAGTTCTGTCCTATCTTTCTAATGTCTTCTTAGTCACGCCTATAGTGTGCAGTGCATTCAGCACATAGCGCCGCATAGCGCATCGTAGCGCATCATAGCGCATCATAGCGCAGCTTGCAAACAATTCAATTTTGAACAAATTTTGAATTTTTTGGAAGCTCTTTTCTACGGCATAGTTTGCTACTACGTAGAGCTGCTTTAGGAGATTATTTTCACTCAATTTTTCATTACTCGTTCAATTTCTCATTCGTTTTCCGCTTTGTTTTTCAGTTGCAGTCGATCCAATTACCAAAAAAATGATGTAGTCACATTTCCTCATCAATCTACAAAAAAAGAAGTCGAAATTTAAAAGTAAATAAGAAAAAAGAACAAAAAAAAAATATATAAAAATTTACCTAATGTCTACCACCGCTCCATTCATAACATCCAACGAGCAGCCAATGAATTGTAAATTCAAGGACCCCGTGTCAAATTCCAAGATGTCCGATTTCTGCCTCTTTTAACATTAAAATCAATTGTATAGACGAATTAAATCGAAGCCAGGATTGTCTTCCTCAAATGTGTTTTGCGGAGGACAGTTTTCATTTGATTGTAGCTCAGAGTTTGTGTTTTAGGGACGAGACAAGAAAAACCCTGTATTTTTCAAAAATTGCGATTTTTTTTTTTTTTTAAATTTTAATTTCGGAGTGTGGGAACTTATCTCTATCTCCAAATACTGAATGTTGTTTTGTATAGGAAGCTGACATATTTTTGGACAGTTGCAGTATTTTAAGAAATATTTTAGTCAAATTTCACCTTGTATGTACCATTTGTTATCACTTTTTTTTTTTTCTATTTTAAAACGATAACGTTACTTTACTCATGCGTGTAGTACTTTTCTTTTCTTTTTCCTCGGTTGTCTTGGTTGTACATTTGATTTGATGTACTTCGGTTACACTTGTAGTGAAGGGCGTCTAAAGATGAGGGTGAAGATTCGAATCCTAAAACGAAAATTATTCAGTATTTTTGCACATTTGGATAATTTAGGAAATTAAAAAAATATTTACCTCTTTCAGTGTTGTTGTTTATTTAAAAAACTGAATGGATACTCGTTCACACGGCGTACTAAATCACGATTTAGTTTATCCGATTGAAGTAAACTTTGTTTTGTTTGCGCTCCATTGATAATAAATACAGCGATGAGACATCTGCGCCGGCGCCATCATGCGTCGGCGTCACCAAGCTGGGACGTACGTTCGAAACAAACAAATTATTATTTGGGTGATTTTGAGTCTAGGAAATAGGAATTTTTACAACATTTATTTAGGGGTGCAAAATGTAAAAACACCAACTACAGTTAAAACATAAAGAATTGGATCAGAACTTAAGCGTCTTTGGTTCGGTTACAGATTTTTGGCGTCAGGTGGCAGCGTTAAACTTGAAATTTAGTGTCCTCATTATGTATTCATCGCGATTTGAAAAACGCCTGAAGTTCTTTAAAATTTTGAATGGAAAAATGGACTTATTCGATACTTAAAGAGGACGAATTCTTTCTCATTAAATATTCATCAGTTCTTCCAACATTTGAAGTTTCAATGGAAAAGAAAGCAGCGCGGTTCGGCCAATGTAATTTCCGCCATGTTGGAACGAGATGTAACGAGATGCGAGCTGAAAGCAAATGCTATATTGCTGGTAAGTTTTATTTAATTTTAGTATAGTTTTAAGTATGTTTGTTTTCTGTTAGTTGTAAGTTTTAATTTCAACTCAGCGAAACCACACCGCGAAGTTTAACGTCCTGAACGTGAACGGTTAGTTTAATTGTTCTTAGTTGTTGTTTTATTAGTCATTGCTTTTTTTTTTCGTTTTAGTTTAGTTTGGTTGTATGCTTTAAGCCGCTTTTTGTGACCGCGTTTTCAATTGAATTTACGTTTTGGATTTGGGACCGCACTTAGGAGTTTTCTGCACGCCTTTTCGCCATTTCTACGTCTTAAAATATTACATTCACTTTTTAATTATTTCATTCACTTTTTAATTATTTTTATAGTTACTATCAATTACTTGTAATTATTGCATTTTCTCTCGGTATTTTTGCTCATACTCTTTGCATTTTCTATGTATTCGAATCTCGAAATTCGAGGAATTGTGTGCACTGTGGTGTTATGCATTTCGTTTTCGTTTTTTCGTTTTATTTTTGTTTTGCCATTTGTTGCGAGTGCATTCAGTTTTATATATTTGTACATTTAGTTGTCTGTTTTTATGTTTAGTTAAGTTGCGCTGCGCTGCGCTGTAAACGTCATTTTGTGTTTAGTTCTAAGTAGTAAACGTCAGTTTATGTTTAGGTTTAGGTTTAGGTTTAGGTTTAAGTAGTAAACGTCGTTTTGTGTTTAGTTTAAGATACCTCGCACTATTAAGACGCCTTAATAGTGCTTGAGATGAGCGCTTTTCCGTTTAATTTTAAGTTTGTTTTTGTGTTTAGTTTTAAGTTTTTTTCAGGAACAGCAGGACCACTTTGAGGAAAAGACCACACTGAAGACGGCAGGTAAAACTTTTTTCCCGGGGCCCAGACTTGGGCAATCTGGGCCCCGGCACTTATAAAAGGAAGGTAATTTGGCTTAACTCGGTTTTCGGGGTCAAAGTTAGGAGCTGTCCTTTACAGCTTAAACCTGGTGAAAGCTTTTTTTGGTGTTTTTTTTTGTTTTTTTTTTTTATCAAAAAATTTGCAACAATATTTTATTTTTAGGAGAATATTGTTTTTATTAAAATGTTCGTACGTTTGTGTTCAGTATATTGAATTTTTAATTTATTTTCCAATTTTGTGCATAGTACAGATTTTTTTTAAATTTCTTTGAAAGTGTCATATTATGCATACTCTTTAACAAAAGTTTCCGCTGGTCGTTCGTCCCATACTATCCTAAAGAAAGAAAAAATATTGTATTAGTATAAAGTAAAACCTGTTAAAAGTAGATGCACTGCTTACCGGGTACCTTTTAATAGTTGCTTTTCTAGTTGGCTATTCCGTGCCGTCCTGAACAAATTAGATGTACTAATTTTTAACTGATGTTTTTTCAGTTTGTAGCTTATCGGCAGAACCCTAGCGACGCAACCACCTCTCTCGCTGAGTGACGAATGAAATTTTCTTTGCACGATACCAAGTGCCTTAATTTGCATGCGGTGATGTCACTCACTAAGCTACATCATCCTAGCGGTGACTGCTCGCTGTACACGATTGTGATAAGTTGCGAGCAGTCACCGCTAGGATGATGTAGCTTAGTGAGTGACGTCACCGCATGCACATTAGGGCACCTGGTTTCGTGCAAAGAAAATTTCATTCGTCACTCAGCGAGAGAGATGGTTGCGTCGCTAGTAAGTTCATTTAATTTTCTTTTAATTTTGTGATATTTCTTTAGTTTCTCAGCGCTAATTTTGTACTAGTTTAGTTTCTCAGCGCTAATTTTATACCAGTTTAGTTTCTCAGCGATAATTTTATACCAGTTTGGTTTCTCAGCGCTAATTTTATACCAGTTTGGTTTCTCAGCGCTAATTTTATACCAGCTTGGTTTCTCAGCGCTAATTTTATACCAGCTTGGTTTCTCAGCGCTAATTTTATACCAGCTTGGTTTCTCAGCGCTAATTTTATACCAG
>JAQFXT010000196.1:0-60074 GCA_034683725.1 Strigamia crassipes
ATATTCAACATTTGCTAAAAAATATTCAACATTTGCTAAAAAATATTCAACATTTGCTAAAAAATATTCAACATTTGATAAAAAATATTTAACATTTGCTAAAAAAATATTCAACATTTGATAAAAAAATATTCAACATTAGATAAAAAAATATTCAACATTAGATAAAAAAATATTCAGTCTTGACCAAAAACATTCAATTTGTAGCCAAAAACATTCAATTTGTGGCCAAAAACATTCAATTTGTGGTTAAAACATTCAACTTGTGGCCAAAACCATTCAATTTGTGGTTAAAACAATAAACGTCGGTTTCAGAGCCAGTGAGTGTTTCGGTTTTACATTTAAAAATCGCGGTTTTTGGTTTTGGGTAATCCGCAATCCGCAATCCCAAACTCTAGTCAGTCCCTGTTGCGGAACTATTTTCATCGTTTAAATTGGTTGAATTAAGCTATCGACTCGGGACGCACCAGTTTTTAAAATCTGTCGAGAACATTGGCATCATTTCTATTACGTTTGTATTGCGGGGGATTAAGCTGGCAGTTGTATCGGTGTAGGCCGACCGATGGGTCGCTCGCTCGACATAATGGTGATTGCGCACTTTAATTTCCTGTCAACAGCGTGGCTTATTGTAATGTTCTTTGCTAAATTGAATCCCCACTAAGATCTCTGGTAAAGCCGTTTTCTGCGCCGTGCGGACAAAAGTCGATATGGTTATTCATTGGACAAATAGGAAATATGGGCGCATTTAATTTTTTATCGAGTCGAATTGGAGTCACGGAGCAAAAAAACCCAGGTGCAGGATGAGTCGGATGAAATGGGTTTAGTTCGCCCGTGCTGATCCGGATCGGTTTTAGTGGTCAGGTGCTGCTGGCGGGGTTAAAAGCATCGTTTCCCTTCCCCCTTTTCCCTTCTCCCTTCTCCCTTCTCTCCTCCACCTCCCCCCGCGCTGCTGCCATTCTGGGGAGTGGTTGCGAGAAGTCGATTTGTTGATGGAGAAAATTAAAAAAAAAAAAAAGGAAGAGAGAGAGAGAAAGAAAGAAAGAAAGAAAGCAAGCGAGGAAGAAAATGTGTTGTTTGTTTTCGACGAAATGTCGAACTTTATGAGCAATTTTATGATTGAAATTTTTGCTCTCGGATTCGAAGTTTAAAAAAAGGCAACAAAAATGCAATTTCTTATTACGATAGGTATAAAAATAGAAGGACGCTCCAACTAATGGCTTTGGGTGTCATTCCGCTTTGACGTTTACACCGCCGCAATAATAAATGCGCGGTTTAGATGCACTTTGAGCATTCCTCGTCGAGGGAATTTTCAACATCCTGCTACTGCTCCACCGCGGGCTGGTGTGAGAGTTTAGAATAAATACCTCGGGCTGGAGTTTTGAGAGAGAGAAAAAAAATAAGGAGAAAAGAAGAAGAAAAAAAACGTTTTAACGGTCATTTTGGAGGAATAAAATTTGGATATTTTAAGTTTGTCGTCCCCCGGCACACACACACACACACACACGCACCCCGACTCCAAAATGGCCGCTTGTCTTCTCCTGCAAATCCAAATCCACAATAAATCCACAATAAATCCACAGTAAATCCACAATAAATCCACAATAACCGTTATTAAATAGCGCTTAGGCGTAGTGTACGGTTGCGTCGTACTCCGGTGTAGAAGGGTGGGCAGGTTAATGGACAAATCGATTTTTCTCGTGATGCAATTTGTGTTAAAAATTAATAGAATATCGGCATGCATGTCGAGGCTTTATTAAATTTTACATTTCGTGTAAGGAGGTTAATATTTAAGTAAATTCCGGGTGGGTTTGTGTAAATTATTATTATTATTATTATTTTTTTTTTCTCGTCTAAAAATGTTGTATAGATCGATGGTTGGATGGATTGGATGGATGATACCTGTCACATATTGACACCCGCTACGAGAAGAGGGTACAAATTGAGTGCGACTCGGGTCGCCGTATGAATTTAAATGCGAGCAAACATTCGATTAAAGCGCGATATTCGGATGGATCCAGACACTAGTCGCTAACGAATGGCTAAAGAAGATGTGAAAAGTGAATTAGGGCGGCGTGGAGAGGCCATTTGCTGATTGAATGGTCAATTGCAGACGCGGAGAGAGACAATGGGAGTTGCGTCTTATTTCTTTATCGGGAGAGACATCAGCAGCAGCAGCAGCAGCAGCAGCAGCGGACGATTATGACACGCGGTGACGACGAGCTTTAAGCGTACTCGAACACGGTGAAAGGCAATCATATTTGCTTTGACCGAGTTGTTGAGCTCAGTTTGAAATACTTAGCGCCAATATCGATTGGCTCAGTGCGTTTGTTCTCGTTTAAAGCAGCTTCATCTATTAAATGGCCTCGTTAATTTATTCATTTTTTTTAATTATTTCCTAATCGATAAGTGCATTGTTTTTCATTTTTCATTTTTCACCTACATTTTTTTTCGTGTATATGTATATATATGTATACGTATATATTATGTGTTTTTTTGTGTTTGCAATAGGGAGGAGTGAATGGTTTTTGCAAATGAATTTAGCAGTTCCTTTTCCTTTGCAGCGCCTAACGAGATGAGTGGTTCGTTGAGTGCCAGCGCTGTTCTATTCTTACAGTAATTGTTGCAGCAGCTGTTTGTTTTTATGTTTTTATGTTTTTATGTTTTATGTTTTGTGTTTGCATGTTTGTTTGTTTGTTTGTGTTGACATGTTTTGTGTTTTTGCACGCTCTAGGCTCGTCGTCGTCGTCGTCGTCGTCGTCGTCGTCGTCTTATTCGGTGCACTCGTCGAGCACTTTTTCGAACTGGACGGTGAAGCATACCGTGGACGGTGTGGCGAGTTCGCGCAACTCGTCCCACTCGTGGAACTGGTCGTCGAACTCGAGTTCTCGTGCAGGTTGGTGCACAAATTGCACTAACAAACCGCTGCTTCTGTACTAACAAGAAGAAAACAATGTTGCCAGCGTATATGCAAATGAATTGCTAATTGGGCAAAATTCGGGCGCGATTCGGGCGCAATTTATTAAAATTCTTTTGAGAAATCGTGTTTTGTCTCGCGAGATGATGTAGGAGGGCCCTTTGTCACCCCTATCGGTAGACTGCGGCTGTGCTCGTGACAGAGCAGGCCACAAAAGGGTTAATGGGCTAATTGGTCCCTAATGGAGCCATCGGTCCAAGCCACTCGCCATCTGCTCTTGTTTACGATGTGTGTGCGCGCACTCGGAGGCCGGCCGCCATTTTTATTCGCGTCTCCTAACCGCAGCGCTGCGTGTTTATTATTTATTCTAATTTCGATAATAATGAATTAAGCAAACCCGAACGCGCGGGCGCCAAAGTGGAAAACGAAAAGGTCCGCGCGGGACACAGGAAACAGACGCTGCTGCAAACCGCAGGAAGACGAGCAAGATCCGTCAAAATTAAAGGTGTCGTTCGGCCGAGGGGGTTTTTAGTTTTTAATATTTTTTGGTCGGGGGCGGAGGGGGGAAACGAACACGAGCACGAGCACGAGCGCGGCTTTGCGAATCCTTTAATTGTAAAGTGGATGGTGTTTCTTTTAGTTGTCGCTGTTGTAATTACATGCACTACGCTGTGTCTTAATTATGAGTCAGGGGTTTTTTTTCCGCGAGATCTTTTCTTTTTATCGAGGTTAATTAAATTTGCGCGCGCTGAAAAGAAATCTGAAGTCACCGTACACGAGGATACGAGGATACGAGGTGAGGCGAGGCGAACTGCGCTGCAGAGCAGAGCAGTGCGGAGCAGTGCGGTGCAGTGCAGTGCAGTGCGGTGCGGTGCAACGCGGTGCATCGCGGTGCAGCGCTGAGCTAAAGTAAGTTTGCACGAGATAAGATTTGCGAAATTTGCTGCAAATATTCAAATATTCATGTTTGTTTCTTTATAATTGATTCGAGAGGTGCATTCGCCGGTAATGGAAGATGCAATATGCGTTCCCGTTTATTGCCTACATGGGTTGTGGATTAAAATTTAAAAAATTGCATCAATTCTTAATGGGCGCGTTTAAATTGAAAACATGGCGCAAACTTGTGTAACGTACGCAAGAAGCGAAGATTAAACGCGAAAAAAAAAAGAAGAAAAAAGTGTATTCGGAGGAGGGGGAAAAAGTACTTTATACAAAGCTCCGGTCGAAATGCAGTTGACTGGCTTTAGTCAAATCCATTTTTCATACAAGAAGGGAGGTGGCGGCTCAGGGTCCTTCCTAGCTCGCACATCAGTGGCCCCTGGCAGATAAATGTGAAAGTGTTTTTTTTTTCTTTTTTCTTTTTTCTTCTTTTTTTGTCTTCTTCCTCCGCTTGTTTGATGGTGATGTGGAAAAAGTGAATAATATTTTTAGATTGCATTCTTCCTAATGTTTTGTCTGACTCTGTCCAATATGTGTCATTCATTTTTTTTCTTTCTTTTCTTTCTTTCTTTCTTTCTTTCTTTCTTTCTTTCTTTCTGTTGTCTAGGTAAATTGTTTGCAGATGAAAACAATTTCTCTTTTATGTTTGAATAATAAATAATAAAAGAAAATGGGTAGATGTGATTTAAGAGGCGAGGATGCGTCGGAAGCCGGTGGCCAGTAGTCTAAGTGGACACGTGGCCGGTTATTTTGGAGATGGATCTTTGTCGTTGTCGACAAGATGTGAGGAAGTAGAAAGCGGGAGAAGTGATACGAGGCAAGGTGCAATCATAATGCAGTTTGTAGCCAACCAATCAGGAACATCTTTTGGTCTCAGTGTTGAAACTAGATTTGAGAACAATGAAGCGTGAGCTAGTAAGTGAATTCTGGGAGTGAACAAAAAAAAAAAAAAAAAAAAAAATCACGCAATGCGAGACTGCGAATCTGTGAGGCTGTGCGGCTGTTGCGAATTTACGAATTTGCGATGCGCATGACGGTGGACAAGTTGCCCGTTGTTTTTGTTTAATTCTAAACGGCGCTGATATCAAAATCGATGGGTTGGGAAAGGTGTAATTTGATTATTCGACGAGCGACGACGTCAAAAGAGCCATCGAGCCATCTGGCCATCTCCATCTTTGAGGTCTAATCAAATTTGGATGGGCGAGTCGGCGAGTCGGTGAGTCGGTGCGCGGCGCCGGTGGCGAGTGCAATGTGAGCGTTGTGTGACCGTGAGAAGGGATCGGTGAGGGGGCGAGGAGATTAGAGGAAATGCGGGCGATTGAATGACGTGAAAAAGGCGAAAATTACCTGTCTTTCAGTTTAATGGCTCGCATTCCAACGACAACGGCGTGCCGTCTCGCGCCGGCAAGGGAAACAAAAGACGACTCATCTATCATCCTCCTCTCGTTCTCTCGCGCTCTCGAGCTCCTCGAGCTCCTCTCGCTCTTCTCATTCTGGCCTTTGCGTTTATTTATTTATATTTTTTTTCTTTGACTCTTTCTCTCGTGCAATATTGGCGAGGAATTTTTCAGCGCTATCTTGGTGGAGCAGTGCAGGAAAGTGGATTACCCATCATTCACCCTGATGGGATAAAATCGGGCAAAATCCAACTTGATCCGAGCTGTCAGAGAGAAAGAGAGAGAGAGAGAGAGAGAGAGAGAGATACAAGTCAAGCAGATGGTTTTGTATGAAATAACAGCAGATTGGTGGAATGTCATCGCTTTGTACGACAGAGCGAGGGAGTTCCGTGTGATTTGTCCGCCGACTGAGTTGACTTTGCTTTACCAATTTTTCGAGTTGGCGATAAGGATTTGTCGATGGCCGAACGGAAGAGAGACCAAGAGAGACCAAGAGAGAGAGACAGAGACCGAAAGGAAGAGGAAGAGATGGGGAAGAGAGAGAGTGGATGTATATTATCCTCGTGGGTGTAATTTTTAATGAGCTCTCGCTTGATAGTAGGTTATTTTCAATTAAAGGAAAGGCGGCGGCGGGAACGAGAAGGCGCGCTTGTAAACAGTGAACATTCTCATTGCCGCTTTCTCTTTTCACACTTGTTCCTTAATGAAGTCGGCCTCATTTGGTAGGTGCGCCGGCAAAATGCACATTTGGGAATGCCATTATGGGGTGCAAGAAATTAATTCCATTATTTTTGCACCGACTTTTTGTTGCGAGCTCCAACCGACGTCGTGTCGTTTCTTCATCCCCTAATGCTAGAGTTTTGTGTTTACTGTGCCTGCAACTCTGCAACTCCGCAACTCGTTGTCTCTTGTGTGTTTGGTGGCCACCGGCTACACACGAGAATGTTTGAGTAAAACGAGATGTTTGGTTTGGTTTGTTGTGACTGCACAGTGCACGTCACTCAGTGGCTCTCTGCCCCCTCGAGCCGATGCTTTTTTTCTTTCTTCTTTTTTTTTTTTTTTTTTTTACCTCTTCGGGGTAATATATATTAGATTCGACTTTAAAAGTGTCGAAAATATTGTTGCAACAAAATGTGCGCCGGATACGCGGGTGATTGCGAGTTGAGGATTTTATTGTGTTTGTTTAACCGAAGGGCGAGGAGAAGGAGGAGCAAGGAAAACCGATGCGGGGAGTGTGCGGTGATATACTCGCTGGCAAACTCACGACTTTCGCGCTTTCAAGCTAACCTAACCTAGCGTTAGGAACGTTCCACTTTAATTAGTCAAACGTGCAACTGTAAAAATCAAACCAAATACTAAAACAATTGTTAAATCAATGCAATGTCACGGTGATAACATGTGCTTCTAGGAGATGGGACATTTGAATCTTTGAAAAACTCGAATTTTTGAAAACTCGAATGTTTGAAAAACTCGACTGTTTGAAAAACTCGAATGTTTGAAAAACTCGACTGTTTGAAAACTCGAATCTTTGGATTGGAGAAAATTTAGATTTCGTCTCACCCGTTGTAATAGAATTGAAAGAATGTTTGGGAATGAACGATCGGCTGATGGGATCCTCTTTAAGGCCGTGTAATGTGGGTGTGACAGATGGACAGGGGAAGAGGTAGAGGGGTGCGGGCGGTGCTGGTTGGCTGGCTGCGCTGGCTGCGCTGGCTGCGCTGGCTGCTTTGGCTGCTTTTCCTTTCTGACATTTTCTTTCTGCTCAATTTATACCCCAGTCATTTTTCACCAGGTGACTGCTCCGCGCTCTGCTCTTTGCATCCCGTTGGGTTTCTCCTATGGTAATTATTGCTGAGTTTGCGGCCACATTAATAATAAAAATACATCCGACCGGTTTTATTTCTTTGTGCAACTTTTAGCAATAAAAAATGTTTTAATCATTAACGTCACCGTGTACAGCGCACATACGAATACAATGCGCATTTCTTTTTGCTCGTCGTTATTTTTTTTGCCTTCTTTTGATAGGGAAATTCGGGCTTGGTTTGTGCGGTGAACTCAGTTTATTGCATTTTTGCCTACCCCCTGCATGCTGCATTGTAGTTGCATCACGTGACATGCTACACTTTCCTCCGGTGGCAAGTAATGAAAACAAACACCTTTTGTGTCGTGGTCCATGACAAACTAGATCCATTAAGTTAGGAGCACGCATTGCCTTTGCCGTAAAAAGGTGGAGGAAGAACGAAGAGAAAGAGAAAGAGAAAAAGAAAAAGAAAAATAAAAAGAAAAAGAAAAAGAAAAAGAAAAAGAAAAAAAAAAAAGTAGAAGAGAAGAGAAGAGAAGAGTCTTCTTTTATCCGCCGGCTCGGGCTAATATGAAATTGCAACAGTGTTTTCTCCATCGGATCGGCGAGATATTGTTTGAATTTTTTGGATGGTCCAATAAATCTTTGCGGGGGGAAAAAAGTTTTACGAGTTTTGGTTGTGATTGAATCGGTGATCTTTGTTCGAAGGTTGCAATATTTCGCTGCAATTTTTGCGCTGTTTCTGACTCGGGCCGAGAAAAATGGTCGAACTCTGACGTCTTAATTGAATGCGCAGTCGCAAATCTTTTATAGCGGAGTTTGGAAAACGGTCCATCTCGGGTATTAGTCCGTTAGAGCAGAAGGATTTCGTCAGACGAAAGGATTAGAGGAAGACGAAGACGAAGACGAGATAGAATTCTCTCGTTCTCTCTCTCTCCGTTTGTTTGTTGTTGTTAATTTGGATGAAGCGATTGGCGAAGAGTCAATTTTACGGATATTGAATTGGATTGTCGAGTGCTTTTGTGTATACGCTTAGCGTTCGACAAAGGGAAATGTAGGCATCGCGCGTGGGTTCTTTATCGGGCCCATGGCTGACAACTTCCTGCTTGCAACTGCACTTTTGATGGGCCTTTTACAATATGCTCTTTCTCTCTTTCTCTCTTTCTCTCTTTCTCTCTTTCTCTCTTTCTCTCTCTCACCTCCATTTCGCTCGTATTGATTCGGTTTGTCACGTCAGTTTGTCGTTGTGTTTTTCAGCTTGCTCACTCCGCTAAAAGGCTTTTAATGAATTACTACTTTGGCGAGGAATAAATAGTAGACACACTTTAATTAATGACACGAACGAAAACAATATTGACTCACTCGATGGAATTTTGAATGTGCAAAAAGGTTTGGAGTGCTGGACTTGATTGGGTTAAATAGATGGAAGGAGAATTTTTCGTCCAAATTGAATTCTCGCTTCTCTTTCGCTGCGTTCTCTCTCTATTTCTATTTCTTTTTCTCCGTTCAACCTGTTCAACCTATTCTCCCCTTTCTCCCCTTTCTCAACCCACATGGCATGGGCTACGTTTTTAATTAATTTTGATGAATTCGGCGCGCAAACTAAAGAGCTAATTAGAGTTTCTCTGGGGTTTCTTTCTAATTGTACTCGATAAGAGAGAAGATTGCTGTTATTTGTCCACTTTTAATGTACGCACTTTTTGTTGCTAACTTGCTATTGCCTTTCTGTCTGTCTGTTTGTCTGTTCTTTTAGGTTTTTTTTCTTTTTGGAATGTCATCACTACGAGTAAGTTCCATTATTTCCCATTTTTCCTCTCTCCAGCATTGGCTGTCAGTGTTTCTTTTTGACACATTTCACTCGGATGAGGGATAAAAATAAAAGCAATGTATTGGATTTTTGCAATGTTGTTTATTTTCTCGCAACTTTTATTTGACGTGTATTAAAGCGAGATCGAGCGGAGAGTTTCTCGAAATTTCGTGTCGTAAAATTGGTTGATTGGCGAAATCAAAGCGGTGCCGAAAAGCGAAGCGCCGAACGCAATAAGCACTTTGCCGCTAATGGATGTTGATTTAGGCGATAGCCGTTTAATCGACTAATTTTTTGGACAAATAAGCGCAACTTTAAGTTATTTGTTTGCGTTGGGATGAGAGTGAGAGTGAAGGATGGGACGGTGAAGCCAAGGTGTGCAGGTGTTGTTGGCTGGCACGAGTTCCCTCGTTTGAGGCGAGAGTTAAAGGATGGCAAGATTTGAGTCGACACCTTTGATTGCTAAACCACTGGCGAGTGAGGCGAGTGTGCCGAGTGTGCCGGGTCCGTTTTCTCCTTCTCTTTTCTCTGCCTCGGGAATTGCTGTTTGCTGCAGCTGTCGACTTACGGGCCTCCCTCGCCACATTTCCTAATCATTGCCGACGTTTCTTTGGCCTAGCCGTGTAACAAATGGATTCTCCTCTCAACTCGCACACACTTTTCATTTTTCTATTTTTTTTTTTTTTTTAAGATTTAAAAAAACAAAGAAAAAAAAAAAAAAATTTAATTCGCCATTTTATTTCCTTCGCAAACGTCGATTGGATCTGCATTTGGAAGCCGGGCTCCATTCTTTGGCGCTTTTTGCACGAGGAAAATCCCTTTTTGCTCGCTATGACGCAATTGAGCATCTAAAGGCTTCTGTCGAAATACCCGGGCATGTTGGAAATCTCCCTCCGTAAAGTTGTCGATATCGAACTGCAGAATTGTACACACGAAGAAGAGTAGCGAAAAATAGTCGGCGCTGCTTAATTATACATTTATACATGTTTGAGAGAATCCTTATCGCGGGTCCATTTAACGGTTTCGGAGCGGCTGCAACCGAGGGTCAAGTTGCCGAGATGGAAATAATGAAATGCAGAGAGCACTTTATGTTGGTTTTTTTGGTTTTTTTCTTTTTTTTTGGTTTTTTTTTTCTCGAGCTTTCATTCTGTCGTTGCCTACCCTATTTACACATAGTGGGCGCTTGCGACGGAACAGGCATCGTTTCGCCTAACGTCCGCCAGGGGAGATATAAACATGGCCGAATGGATGAGTGGAGTGTGGAAGATAAGCCGAAGAAGGCTGGCACGGCCGGGGGAGCCGTTGCCAAACCCTTCTCTTCTCTTGTGCTGTGCTCTTCTTTCTTTTCTTTTTTCTTTTTTTTTTTTTTTTTTCTTTTTAAAAATTCCAAGAGTGGGGGTAATTGATGTGTGGGTGTAGATTGCTCAACCATTACTTGTTATCACCCTCCGAGTCATTAGCTCGCCCTCTTCCCTCTTGCCGTTCCTCTCTCGCTTTTCTGTCGACTGTGTCTCGTAAAATGTTGATGTTGTTTACCGAAATCTGTGCACGACGCGCACGAAATGATCGAATTTAAAAAGCGGACGACGGGCAAGTGTCGAATTGGGCAGAATGGGCAGATTGCGCATATTGAGCGGATGGGTTCGCTTTTGTTTTCGCGAATGAAGTTTGGCCGCAACTTGTGTGACAGGGGGCGCCCTCTTCGCTCGGGTTTCCTCGCCCGCGCTGGTGTCTGTCGTCTGAGTAATTAGCATGTTATTGTGCCATTCCTTCTGACACATGACTGCAACGTGAGGTCAGCGACTAAAGCTTCGCCAGATGGCGCAGTCGCCTGCCACCATGTTTACTGTTGCATTGCTGACACAAACGAAAGGTCAAGAGATGTTGAAATTAGCAAGACGGACATTGTCTGCAATTTGGAAATCAAAAAAGAATCTCGACATGGCGTCAACAAATATTTGGATATATTTCTATATTTCTATAAATCTATAAATCTATAAATCTATAAATCTATATCGATGACGACGGGTTCCACCTTCCTTTTTCTCTTTCTTTCTTTCTTTCTTTCTTTCTTTCTTTCTTTCTTTCTTTCTCTACCTGAATTTCAAACTGATATTGGCTTTGGCTTTTAATGTAGGCAGCACGGTGCGGTCAGAAGCTTATCTCCATGGCAACCGGTGCGCTGTGGGTGAAACGCAGCAAGAAAATTGCTTTCAGTCGTGCGCATGCGTCCTGCCTAGTCTTCCGTCCGCCATTATGAAACGGAGCATGAAATAATGCCAGTTCTCTTCTTCGCTTAATCAGTTTAGGGCTTTCCCTCCCGCCGTTGCAGACAACTTTGATTGACACGTTTCTCCCATGAATAAAAGGGTTATTCGTTTAATGGTTTATTTTGAAAGAAGAAAAGAAGGGGGAAAAAGGGAAAAAAGGGAAAAAGGAAAAAAGGAAGAAAAAAATGGCTCTCGAGTGTCAGCCATTCAATTTGAGCTTTTTAATTAATGACGGCAAATCGGAAGTGGCGTTATTGTTCGAGTTAATAGTTAAAATTTGCATTTGAGTGGAAAATATGATTTGTTGCGAGTTGTAAATGACTTGAATTAGTCATTTATAATTCATAAAGAGTTATTAGCGAATGAATAATGTTTGCTAATTAATTAGCCTCTGCTAACGGCGATAAATAAATAAATAAATAAATAAATAAACCTGCGGGAGAGAAAGAGAGAAAGAAAAGAAAAATTCCAGCTAAACTATAATGTAATACATTAATACTAACTCTTATTATCTCTTGAATTATTCGAATGGATTCTTATCTGCTTTTGTTATTTATTTATTTTTTTGCTTTTTTCATATATATTTTTTTTTTTTTTTGCTTTTGAGTGAGCGAAAAAATCGATATTACATTTTGCTGATGTAAGGTTGGAATTGAAGATGTGCTTTGATTTATGAAGCTAGAAGAAACTTGAATATGGCTCTTTGTTTATAAATATCTGAGTATCGCGTGACTATATAAGAGGAAGAAAAAAATCTCGCCAATTTTTAATCATTTATTTTTTTTTTATTTGTTTTTCTTGATTTTTTTTTTTTTGTTTTGTCGTTTCGATCCTTGATTAAAATGCATCGGTGATTTCGTCTACACTTGTTGTTGTTGCGCATTCATCTTGATCCATTTGCGCCGTTTAAGCGAGTCGATCTTGCTTTATACTTGAGAGTGCCATAAATCTTAGGATGTGCTGTAACACGGGCGATTAACTCGCTAAAATGGTGAGGAGGAGGGAAATTTTTTTTTTTTTTTTTTTTCTTTTTTCTTTTTTTTTATTTTATATATTTTTTTTTCTCTTTTAAAAGATAGATACATTTAATTTAATCAAAATTGTTGAACAATCGATAGGATGTACACACGGCGCGTGCGTAGATATTTTCTGCGTTATTTTGTATAAATGCAGCGCTGGGCCGAATCGACTGGAGTTTTAAATGATTCGAGCACATGGTGCAGTTTGAATCGCGACATCCCATTACAAATTAATGGGGATTTCATGTAGTAGGAAAGTGTGCATTTTTCCCTCTTGATCCGCGCGCTGTGAAAGCATTTTCGAGTCTTCTGTCAATTAGTGGTAAATTGGGTTAAACTATATAATATTCTCAGCCGCCTCCTTAAAAATTGCGCACGTCTTCTTTTTTGGCCGTACTCGTAGAAACGCGACTGTTTGTTTTCTACGTCGTTGTTTACCCGTTGTGTACACATTCATTTTTATACCCGACGAATATTTTGTTAATTGAATTTTGATTCGGATTGGGTTTTCTGGGTAATTGAATGGAAGTGGTGTTTGTGTATCCGCTGGAGCTTGCGCGACTCGTATCAATTTAATCACCCTGATGTTTGGCGGTTGGTTTTGTGCGCGGCGCGGCCTTTGGCCAGTCGTGTTTGTCGTGGAACCCTGTGGGACGCGGTTGCTATGGATAAGGGGTTAGCAAGAGTGATTGCACGTCGAGTGACTGCGCTGGACGGGGGAAGGGGAAGGAGAAGGGATGAGAACTAGAGACTGAATAAATTGCAAATTAACGTCGGTAAACTTAATAGAAAGGAAATGAAGACGCTATTTACCTAAGTGGCGCGCTTTAAGTTGTTGCGGTTTGAATTTCGAAATGTCCATTTTCCCGTCCTCATTATAATTTCAAATTTTTTTTCTTCTCGATTTTCTATTTTTTCTTTTTTCTTTTTTTTTTTTTTTTTTTTTTTTTTTTTTTTTTTTTTTTTTTTTAAGAAACCAAACCAAAGAAAACTGAAGCAATCGCTATTTTTTTTATTTATATGAATTTATCTTTTTCCTTTTGAAATGTCAAATTTTATCTTTTGATTGAAACTTCTTTTTCCTCCCCAAACTTTAGACCAACAATTATTTTTTAATTTTTACACAATTCTCTTTTTTGAGCTTCAGATATTTTTTTTTTTTTACTTATACTTTTTTTTGTTCTGTCAATTTCATTTTACAGCTCCCTTTTTTTCAAACAAATAGCAACTTTTATCCTTCGCTTTGTAGCAATTGAAATTTAATTAATGTGATTTCCACACAACTGGACGACTGACAGAGTAGTTTTTTATCTCTTGTTAGCGTGGCACAATTTTTTTTTAGCAAAGAAAAAAAAATCTCAATACTTCTCAATAGAATTTCATTGTAACAACGAGCCAGACAAGTGGTATAAAATTCCACCTGCATTTCTGCCAATAAAGCCATTTAGAAGCGATTCACTTGACGATAACGAACCTAAGTACACACAAGACCTGGTAAAGTTAATAAAGCATGGGGAAAACTTGCAATGCTATTAAGTCCAATTTTATTTGGGATTGGGGGAGTGACTATTTTTCTTATCTTGTTAGTGATTGCATCTGACATTCAGCGTTTTCTTCCCAATTTTCTCTCCACGTTTCAACACCATCTGTTTATTTGCAAAAGAAGTACCGTACGGTATATATACCAAACACTTGGCCTTGTTTATTTTCAAGTGTTTAAAACTTTGTTTAAAAATGTTGTCTTTTTTACTTTTCCTGACTCGTGACTCAAGAGATTGAACTCACAAGTCAGTTTATCTACTAAATACCGCAATGGATACTTTCCTCACCCTGACACTTAAAAAAAAGGCAAAACCAAGCGTTTAACTGAAGTTTGAAATAAATTGTGAGATTTATATACTTACACATGCCTTCGCCAAGGATCCACGACTCCGGTTTGGCTGAATGGATTTCCACAATGACAGTTGGCATGCAGACAAGCAGCACAAACAAATCGGCGACACTCAAGTTGACAAGAAACAGATTGGTCGAGTTGCGCATGTCCTTATTCTTCCAAATGACCAGTGGTATAAGTAAATTGCCGAAAACTCCGACAAGAAACACCAAACCGCAGAAAAAAGTTGCATTTATCCTGATATAGTGCGGAAGCTCGAGAGAATAATCGCTACTGTCGTCTGTAATCCCTACCCCACTTTCGGCCGTTACATCGCCTCCATCGGGTTCTCCACCAGCCGCCAACGTGCTGCTGCTGCTTCCATTCATCTCACCTTGCGGTAAGAATGACGGAAATAGCACGCGACCTCGCGGCTGGTTGCACTGGACATCAATGCGGGCGCATGCTGGCGAGAAAGTTCACTTGGCAAACAAACACGAGTGGCTATATTCGCGAGAAGAGGACTGTCAGTGGCAAGCCGCACTTTGTCGTGTTTATCAACAGATGGCGCACACCCAAGACTTGTTGATCAGATGAGTACGAATCAAGCAGCGAGAGGATGGGAAAGAGAAAGGTTTCTGCATTAGTGGTTGCTTAGCAACTGTGTGGGACCACATACGAATTGTTTGAAAAGATAAGCTACAAATTAGGCTTCTAATAAGGGAAATTGTAAGTGCGTCGTAACGTGTGTTTTTCTCTCTTCCGTTGGTTTGAATTTAATGGAAATGAAATTCTTCGAGGCGAAGGGATTAATTGGTTTCTCCTCGGTGGAGAGTTGGGAAATCGTTTGTTGATCGCTGTAGTAATTGATTTGCTTAATTAGTAAAAATGGAAAATTAAATACTTTGACGCGCATCTGGTTTGGTGTCGTTGGATGAAGATGTGCAATTAAAGTGTGTCTTTGAGTGTGCCACATAATTGCTTGACCATAACTACAAGCATCCAAGGCCAAGAGAGCAACTGATTGCTGTCCGGTTAAATGAAATGGTCATTACTATCACCTGAATGTTGTAAACAAGCTGATAAACGAGCACAAAAAAAACTTTGTTTTTCTGGGTTATTTAATTGGAATTTTATTGTCGGTTTGGGATGTTTGTCGTTAAATGTTGGCAATTAACCTGAAGCGCAAATTTGAAACGTAAATTTGAATTGCTGCACATTTATTTGGATTGAGGTCAGTCAAAAAGGTTATAGAGACGCAAATCATGGCTTTTTCTTTTTTCTTTTTCTTCCTAGAGAACGACGACTGCGCGACTTTACTTCCTGCATACCCATCAAACTGTCTAAGAAATAGGCAAGGCTCCATATGGTTCAATAAATTCCTTTTCAACAAATTGAAACCGAACTTGGAGACAGAGAAAAAAGTTTTCTCAATGAATAAAAGGGTTTTAGACGTTTGATATTTTATTTTCCTCGGTTTCAGGAAGGGCAACTCCTTTTTTTTTGCTTCCACGGAAATGAGTACACTTGGGAGGGTTTTGATTTTGGCAGATTAAAAAGATGAAAAGGAAGTGAAGAAGAAAGGAGTTTATGTTTGAGATAAACACTTTTCTTTATTTATTAATTATCTGCTTCCAGATGGGTGCGTCGCGATTGTTGTTGTAGATTTTTATCTTGTTTCTAAAAGCTGGATAACTTACTCCTCTGGTTTTATTGCCGAGAATGTGATTAATGGCGCTTAAGTGTCGAGTTATATTAAACACACCAGTCTTTCGTGTTTGTTGTTTGGGTTGTTGAACTGTAGATACGCCTTGTCATCTATATACTTTCGGTGTTGTGATTTTTTTCAATTAGTAAATCACTTTTTGAAAGTTATTGTCATCTTTTATACCAAGCCGGAATTCCTGTTTATCACCGGGAAATGCAGACATTTCTAGATACAAGAATTTCTGGAACTTAAGTTTCTGTTGTTTTTACGAAATAAAATAAAAATATTCTTTACAGAAATGTATAAAGTAACTTCGGGGAACGGATGGTGCACTCTATAACTGAATGAAATGACAGCAATTTGGCCAAACCAAAAAACAAATTCCGGTTCATTTTCTCTTATGCCGGCTGCACACAGCAGCGTGTGCGAATACAGCCAGCTGAGTAATAAAAATGAGTTAATACGAGTTAATTAAGTTGTCCTTTCAGGAAAATAATCTTTTTCCACACCTCAAGATAACGATTACTATCAACAAAAACGGGTATAGCGGCACATTGGAATGCAGGTCTGCCTACATTGCTATTAAATTGTACGAGATGTGAATAATGGTGGTCTCTTTTTGTCCCATTCTGCATACACACAAACTGTTTTTTCAGTCGATACAGCGACAAATCATTAGCTTTGTTGCGAGCAATTTCTCAATATTAGAGACGAGTTGTTCGGTTTTTCTTCTTATTCTTGACTTAGACGTATCACTTGACGCTTTTCAAAAAGGGCACTTTCATTTCCAACTTCTGTAAAATTGAAAACTTTTTATTGTTTTTCGACACATTCGTTTTGAACCTTTTGCCTTTGAAAGAGGAAATGATAAAAACGGAGCACTCACGTAAGAGGAAATGATAGCAATAAATATTTGATTGGCACTCAAGAATATGTCAACTGTAAATTTATCTTTAGTGAGAAAAATAAAAAATTCTTTAAACTGCAATCTCACCAAATTGTGATGCTTTCTGACATCTAAAGACAAATTGAATCACAGTTGATAAGCTGCTAAACTTAAAAACGAATAAAATTTAAGTGTATTTATTTAAATATAAAATTTTAGATGTAAACGAATTATAATATTTTTGCACTTTATTTGTAGTGACCTTTTGTTTACATTTTTAAGGGTTTTCCTATACCGAACTCTTGAAGAAACTTGAAGGGTTTTGTTATGCGTTCGCATGCTCGTTTCGTAATCTTATTGAATTTTCTCATCAATTTAATCGGAAATAAGTTTACGTACAACCCGAAATGAAAAAAATATGTTTAATGCATTGTATAAATAATTTACCAAGGAAAGAAATCAGTTTAACTCTGAAGTATACAAAAAAATATGAATAATTCACTTTTCTATTTTCCTTATATTTTTCAGAAGGAGTTTAAAAACGCCTCATACTTCTTGCAAAGTTTAAAATAAAAGCGCAGTCAATAAGAAGAAGAATAAAAGCACTTCAGATGGTAATTGAACACGTTTGGATAAACTTCGAAGCGAAGCATCCAGCTATTGTATCTGTAACCACATTGCTATGGTATATCATGTCTCCACAGTCGAATCATCCTTATTGGTCCTCAAACCTGTCTGTAATGGCCCATCTCAAGACCTAACAGCAACTGACTCGGCTCGTGCGCACAACGTAAAGCTGAAATGATCAATGTTTTCGGCATTGCAGGCTGAGGGATAATGATGACACCGAGATGCTGCTTCAGTTGGTGATGTTTTAAACGAAGTTGTGTGAAATCATAATAAAGTCGCCGAGATAAGAGTAAGACGACTACAAATGATTAATCAACTTGTTGGAAAAGGATATTTATTAAAATAAAAAAAACCGATTTTTGATAAATGATTATTTGGCAAAGATATAAAAGTTCTTATCGATTTCAATTTGAAGTTTAATTTATAAGGAAAAGATAACGTCTTCGTTGCAATTGTTTGAAAACATGAGTGATTTCTTTAACTTTTGTCTCTGTTACGGATTAGAAAGGGAATTTTACTGATGGTTTTCAAGTCTGTTGGGAGTTTTTGAAGAATTTAGGTTTATTCCAAATGTGCTATTAACAAAATATGTATTTATTTTACCTAATGAAAAATGCTTACTTTTTATGAAGTCAGCAGGATAATGCAAAGGTTTTAAAAGTCGACAAAAGTAAAATAAAATATCGATTTTTCTTCTTTCAGTCACCGCCATCTGGTTTTCACGACAAAAAACAGAAATGATAAAATGTATGTGTAAAACACTGACAGTATTTAAATAAAGTAATTTGAAGATATTTATTGGTTGAAAAAATTGTTTTGGATATTGATAATTCACTATTTATGCAGACAATGCGCACATATACTCTGGTGTGCTAAATTCCTATTTTCTTTGCTATTTATTTGCTTCTTTACACGCATCAATCCAATCGCTGTACACATCAATAGGGTCCGTTAGGCAACTAGCTAATGTTCGAAACTCTTCGACACAAACATTGCATATAATTTTGTTTTTCTCCTTCGATCTATTGCAACATAGCACGATTTTGCATGATTGCAAAACGGACAATCGAACTCACAATCCAGGGCCATTGCTTTTCGTTTTGGCGCTGGTTTCCTCCGGCTCTTTTTCTTATCCATGATAATTGTAAGTATTTTATAAGTGTAATATTGCAAAACAAACGTTTAATGATGCAAACAAAACGACCACATGTTTACCCACAAACTGAAAAGCGTGTATTCGAGATGTTTTGGCGGTAACGTTAAAGATAACGTTAAAGAAAAGTACGTGTTTGAGACGTTCCGCCAAAACCGGTAAAATTATATGCGGTATTTATGCCGAAGAGTTTCGATCTGTCGCTGGGCTAACGGACCCTATTGATGTGTACAACGATTGGATTGATGCATGTGAAGAAGCAAATAAATAGCAAAGAAAATAAACACACCAGAGTATATGTGCGCCTTGTCTGCATAAAATAGTTGAATTATCAATATCCAAACCAATTTTTTCAATCAATAAATATCTTCAAATTACTTTATTTAAATAGTTTCAGTGTTTTACACATACATTTTATCATTTCTGTTTTTGTCGTGAAAACCAGATGGCGTTAACTGCAAGAAGAGGAAAATCGATATTTTTTTTTTGGCGATTTTCGAAACCTTTGTATTCTTTTGGTAAAATATTTTTTCGAATACAAACTAACGGTTATACAAACCGTTAATTCTTCAGAATGATTTCAAACAACAAAAGGATGGTCATGAAGTATCCTGCTGAAATAGTTGACGCATTTTTGAGATTTTTTGCTAAATTATTAATTAATTACAAACTAATTTGTTGCCCCCAAAAAAAAAATTTTCATAAGTCAATTCACACGTACCATTTTTTTTTTATTTCACAACTAGAATCTACAAAAATTGACAGCTGACAAATTCAATTTTTCTTTCCAATTATTAACTATTTGCCATAATATTTATCTACATCTTCTACCATCGCAAATTACGTAGGTGGGAATCTTTGGTCAAAGTCTGCTGGAATTTTAACTCCAGATTCTTTGGCCATGTAAAGCATTTCAGCTAAAAAAAATTAATTCATTTTATTTAATTATTTCACTATAAAACTTCCGACAAAATTGTTGATTACCTCTGTTAGCACGATTTTTCTCTACAGCCTTTTGAGCATCTCGAATAACTTTTTGTTTAGCTTCATACTCACGAATGCTAATCTCCTTTTTCGTTATAGACCCTGTAAATTATACGTTTTAATAGTTTAAATAGGTTTAAGTTCTCCAAATGGCCGAGCGCTGTAAATGTAAAATGTCTATATCGGGCTTACGGTGTCTCGAAGCTCCCCACATAATTCCTAGTAGAAGGAATGACCATCGCGATGCCTACAATGAAAAACAAAACATTTAAACAATCTTGAAACAATAAAAAAAAGTTAACAATAACCGTTTGTAGCGTTTACCTTGATCAAGGGCGAAACACGAACTGGAGCTGGAAGAGCCGCCATGTTTTCGGGTCCAAGTTTGACCTGACCGAACACGGAACTAAATTTGGATCCAAATTTTTACATTTAAGAAAATGTTTAAAAAAATTATTAATTTTCATTTCAAAGCCATTTTTATTGCGATAACAATTAGTAATGCCGATTTAATTTAATAGAGCATGCGTCTACAATCTCAAATCACGTGACCGTACTACGCCTGTATAGTAGCGTGAGGCGTGTTCTAGCCTCAAAACCAATGCTCCCATTTCATATTCTTACTCATCCACATGATCTGATACAGCATGATGTTAGCAGAAGGACTGCAATTTTTGCTATTTCATTTTCTGTTTCCACCAATATTTCTGCTTTTTATAATCTCATTAGTTCTCGCATCGTTCGGAAAATCACTCGGCATACGAAAAAGATATGTGGAGCGGTTACTGCATGTGTTTGAAGTATACTACCTAGCAAAACTCTTGTAAAATCACATCACTTTACTCATTGCGAAACATATTTTTAGTACGGACGAATCAAGATCGAAAAAGCAGAACAGAAACGATGGAAACCAGACGACGATGACATATCAGCAGAATTACCGGAAGAGCATAATGGCTCGACTACAGGTAATCAAAGATAAAGAAAAAAATATGATTAAACTATTTATTTCGCCATTGATCAATGGACTACTTATGTCAAAACGGTAATAAATTTATTGCATCGCGTAGTATCGAGTTATTTTCTTCTTCGCAGTGATTTCGCGCGAGGGATTCCACCTAGTTCCCGATCCGGAAAAGCAAGCGCAGATCCCCAGAAACAGATCATTTGATACATTTAAGAGAGAATTTCAATTGTGCGATGCTATGGATTTTGTTAAAGCAGGAGTCGAGGTAAGATGTGAGGAAGAGGAAGTGAATACATTGCTTTAGTTCAAATTTCAAGTGTTATGTAATTGATAATTTAGCGTTGAAAGGCAGTATTGAGTTATGGGTTTATTTTGACAGTTCTTTTTTTTTTTTTTTTTGTAAATTATTTTATCTTATCTTTTAGGCTATCATTGAAGACGAAGTGACGCAAAGATTTTCTGCAGAAGGTCAGTATTTTATTCAATTGTTGTCATTAATTATTTGTTGTTGTGAAAAATCTATAAATTATAGTTTACTTTTAGAATTACCGTCGTGGAATTTATTAACAAGGACCAACAGAAATTATCATTACATCAGGTTTGTATTTTGTTTATTAATAATGTATATTTTATTGTAAAATTTTTGTTTTTTATTTTGTAGTATGAAATTGACGTTTGTTTGGGTTCTTGGGTGGATCTTCAGATATTCAATACTCTTGCCAATGCGGTAATTATAAATGAAAATGAAAAAGTGGAGTAATCAGAGGTGATTTAATGTGTCACAGTTTCTTGTTTTAAACTTTAACTTGCCATTTACACCGATTATGTAACAATTTATTACATAAAAGGGTACATGAAATAATTTGTTTAATTATGAAAACTGGTTTTAAATTGAGTAATAATCATTCAAAATTATTTTATGTCAAATATACGACAATAATCCTGAATTTTATGCGGGGAATGTCGTGAAATAAAACTGGGTAATTTAGTATTCATAAAAATATTAATCATATTCTGAATATTCTCTTTTTCAAATAAATATATACAATGAACTCATTTAATATTGAATTTGTTTTAATATATTTCAGCTTAATATTAATGGTTTTGGGCGTGGGATGGTTATGTTTATGTACAGGTTGCATCGGATATTTACCCGAGAGCAGGTAACGACTGAATTGAATGTTAAATTTTGTATTATAGTAAAACGTAACGTTATTTTTATTCATTTTAAGGTCTAAACGATGGCTAAACACACACGTCAGCCTCATGTGCTTCCGAATATTGTCTCGTGCCTTTTCAGCGATAATAACTTACCACGATAAAGAGAACCGCGCAGAAGGTGGTGGTATTTGCGTAGCCAATCATACGTCTCCTATCGATGTTGTTATTTTAGCCTGTGACAATTGTTACGCATTGGTAATGAAAATATATTAAATAGTGCTAGATTGATCTTATTTATGATTGATTTTTCAGATTGGTCAGAGCCACGAAGGGTTTCTTGGATTGCTTCAGAGAGCATTAGCTCGTGCTGGAGATCACATTTGGTTTGAGCGGTCAGAAATTAAAGATAGATACGCAGTTTCAAGACGGTATTTTTAAGTATATAAATTGAATGCATTTATATATATTGTGAAATTTATTTTTTTTTTAGCTTAAAGGAACATGTGGAAGATAAGAGTAAATGGCCAATTTTAATTTTTCCAGAAGGTGAGTGACGAGTTAATAGGTTAATTTATTTTTTATTCTAAAATAATTTTGTTTTTTAGGCACGTGTATTAATAATACATCGGTTATGATGTTTAAGAAAGGAAGTTTTGAGATTGGTGGCGTTATTTATCCTGTAGCAATCAAAGTAATAAGTTACGGATTCGTATGAAATGGATTTTTAATTGATTTTACTTTTATTGTTTTAGTACGATTCAAAATTTGGCGATCCTTTTTGGAACAGCAGCAAGTTTTCCATGATGCAATACTTGTTAATGATGATGACTAGTTGGGCTATTGTTTGTGACGTGTGGTATTTGCCGCCTATGACATCACATGTGAGACAGAATTAAAATAGCGGTTTTATTCGAATTTCTAATCTAGTTTCTGTGCAATTTATAGGAAGGTGAAGATGCTGTTGATTTTGCTGATCGCGTAAAAGCGGCTATAGCCCGAAAAGGTGGACTCGTAGACCTTATGTGGTAATTATTTTAATCGAAGAATAACTTTTGTGTCGGTTAATTTTAAAATACGAAATTGGAATTACAGGGACGGACAATTAAAACGAATAAAAGCGAAACAAGAGTGGAAAGAAAAACAACAAGAGGAATATAGTAGGAGACTCGTTTTGGACCAATCACCAGAATAATTGTGTGAAAAATCATTTGAAAGCTGTTCACACCGTTAATATTTGTCTCAGGTGGTCTTTTTTTTTTTTTTCTTTTTCTTTCTTTCTTTTTCTCTTTCTTTTTAATACTTTTTTTTTTATTATTTTATTTTCGTTTACTGCCATTGCACAAGTTGCAAGCCTGAGATTTAACATTGTAAAAGACATTCATAACCAGGAAGTGCCAAAGAGTTAGAAACATTGAACCAGTAATATCTATTGTGTAAATTTCATATTACATTGGATAATTTAATGGTGTAAATACTTAAGTTCATTTCAAATTATGCTGACTGATGTGATATTTTTTTGTTGTATATGTATATACATTAAAACGTCATTCCTACAGCTGTTTCCTTCATTTTTCTGTAACACCGGTGTGTAAAATGGTAAATGTGATAGAAAGATACAATTAACAGGATTTAATTGCAAGTCATTTTTGTAAACAAAAAATAGATCGATACAGGCTGAACGATTCCTATATTTTTTTATTATGCAATTAAAAACTGATGTACAATCGTGACTAATTAAGTGATTCATTTGGAATGCAATAATCAACTTTAACGATTGGGTCAACATTTTCCTCAGCTGAATGAGTTACAATAATAGGTAATCGGAAGACGAGAACTCTTTTCAAACAGAATCCATTCTGGCAGCAATAAACTTGAGCTTCGATTTCAGCATTGATCTTGGATTCCATTAAACAATCCATGAAGCACGAAAGTGTGTAACTGAACGATATAGATGTATCTGTATTCGTTTGATTATTCTTTGTAATATCAATAGGAATATCATCTAAAATCAAGATAATTATTTTAGAGTGGAAGTGTCTTAGCTTTATTTGATAGTAAATTACTAACTTCGAATGTAAGCGTTAATAGAATTGGGTGCGTCCGTGTTTATATGAACACCATTAGCAACAGTAATACAGGTGTTTAGTTGAACAAACCTGTTTGGATTTACGTTTATTTCATTACATTTAATGGTGTGGTTTGGTTGTAATCGAAATTGACGAGGTTTCCATCGAACAGCAAGCTGTAGATATTGTAAACGTTATTAGTTTTAGAAAAATAATTTTAATGTTAAAGTTACCGTTGTCAACTGCTTGGTGTCGAGATTTAATGTTTTTATTTTGTGATTGTTTGTATCTGTAATGTATAATATTGAGTAGTTGGGATCAAATGTTAATCCATTAGGTTCATCCAATTTGTCTATTTTAGCTTGCCCAGAAAATGTCGTACATGTTTTGCGCACAGGATCAACGATTTTGATCTAAAACAATAAGTGAGGATGTTATATACATTGTTTTTAATGAATTTTTGAGTTAGCACCTTGTGGTTATAAGTATCGGCTACGTAAGCAAGACCCGTCTTTTCATTCCACGCGATTCCCATTGGATGCTGCAGTTTCGCATTAATCCCTTTACCATCTGTGTCGCCAAATCCAAATAAGTTCTAATAAATTATAATGAATGTCAATATTAAAAAACAATTGGGTATTATCTAAATGTAGTCACCAGAGGATCTAGTTCACCGCCAACTAGTCCGACGACTTTACCGCTGACAAGCGACATGAGTCTTATCGAAGAACTTTCGCTGTCAGCTAGAAATAAGTGTTGCTCGCCATTCAGCTCACTCAGGGCTAAGCCTGATGGCTGAGCAAACCCAGCCTTATGTGGATACGAGTTATTTCTGTTTTCTTCTTTTCCATTTCCAGCAATTGATACGCACTCACCCGATATATAACTGTAAATAAAAGTGATTTGAATATCAAATTAACGTTTTGAAACATGTAATCTGTACTTTTTATTTAGGAAATTCGTATCATCAAAAAAGTAGGCCCAAATTTGATGAGAACCAGCAGCAGCAACAAGTAAAATGTTTTTCGGTAATGTATTTTGCGTGGTACAAAAATGAACAATATCCCACGGTGAACGCATTAAAATTTCGGTTTTGAACAACGTTCGGACTAATTTATTTTTCAAATTAATCTCTCTTAGGGCGTGATTATCAGTGTCAGCTACACAAATAACGTCTGCAGAGATCCATGCAATACCCTGGGGTGATCGAAATCGAGACGAAGAAAATTTGCCATCAACGAAACCTGGTTCTAAGCCTCCGACGGAATTCTGAAAAAAAAATTAGAAAATTACAAAACTCAATTTATTTTGAAACAATTTAATTTACCTGAATCATGCCGACTTTCGTAATTATTAAAACTCTGTGGTTTCCAGTATCAGTTACTGCTAGTAATTCTCCAGTTACATTACATGATATTTTACCGGGAAAATTCAATATTTCTGATGACGTTTTAAGATTTTCCATAGTAAACGAAGCAGCTTCATTATTAATTCGGTTTTGTTTTTTAAAATATGACAAAATTGTGTCTGTATACAATTCCAGTCGGTCTTTAGAACCTTCGCCAATAAATGAAAATAAAATTTGTTGGTCGGGGCCTACGTACAAAGTATTAATGATTATGTAAAATTTCGTATAAAATCACCTGGTTTTACATTTTACCAATTATAAAAACAGTTGGCCAACAACTAACGGACAATTTGTCCCATAAGTAATTATCTTCGTCATTTATCACCGGATGTTCAATGTGAAGTTTTGAAATCGCTTTTCGTACATTTTCCGAAGAATGTTCGTTGCTGAACTTTCCAGAATGTACACCAATCTATAACATTATTAAATTTAAAAGTTTTGTTTGATTGGTTTATTTATTAAATTATATTTACCACAACTAAACCATCCTTGTATGTATATTTATTTTCTAAACTAGCGAGATAAGGCAACAGATGAATGCAATTAATGCAACAATATGTAAAAAAATCTAAAATTAATATTTTTCCTGTAAAATCTTTGTTAAAATTTAAAGATTTATTTATATTCAACCATTGTAAATCTAGAGTAAAAATATAAAATAAAAATGTATATTGAATTTGGTTTGCCGTTTTGATTTCTGGTGTGTAATACCTTTCATTTCAGGCAAATAGCAACATGCTGGGCCAATTTCAAATTGTTTAATATGCGTTTCAATTAATGATTCCATTTGTTTGAGAGACTCTGCGTTTGTAATTTCATCATTAATTTCAAATGTTGCTCGAGTGATGTTGGTGTAATTGACTTTCTCGTCCAGTTCCATTTTTGTGCAATCTAAAACAACACAAAGAAATCATAAAATTGAAATACGATATTTTTTCAATATATTTTTGATAGATTCAAAATCTACACCTTACTTTACGGCTGGAGACAAGACATCTCTTTTAAAAAAAAGATTTTAAATTTCAACGTTATGCGTCATTCTTCCGCTAGACGACTCTATTGGTTCAAACAAGGAATTGTGGGTAGAAAACGTGGCAGACAAACGGAACGGATCATATTCAAGATGTTACGCGAACGATTGAAATTGTCTCTTTTCTTACTATTTTTATTCATCAACATAACTTCATCATTATACTTTCATATTGCTGAAACAGAAAGGAAATGTTTTATCGAAGAAATTCCAGATGAAACAATGGTTACGGGTAAAATAAACGATAACTCGTGTAATGGCATCGTGCTAAAATAACTCGATTGTATATTTTTAAATTTTAGGCAATTACAAAGTACAGTTGTTCGATCCAAAAACTGGTGGATTTATGCCTTCAAGTCCTGGAATCGGCATGCATGTTGAGGTAAAAGATCCGGACGAAAAATTAATTATGTCTAAAGTATACAGTTCGGAAGGAAAATTCACTTTTACCTCGAGCATGCCAGGGGAACACATCATTTGCCTTTATTCCAACACAACGAAGTGGTTCAGTGGCACGCAGTTGGTGAGATTTAATTTATGAAGGAAAATTGTGAGAACGGTTGATAATAAATTACATTTTTCTCAGAGGGTGCATTTAGATATTCAAGTTGGTGACCACGCCATAGATTATCAAAATGTAGCGCAGAAAGAAAAATTGACGGAATTGCAACTTCGAATTCGACAACTTCTCGATCAAGTAGAGCAAATTACCAAAGAGCAAAACTACCAAAGGGTATAAAATTTTTTTTTTTTTTTAGTACAAAATTTTTATTATTGGAGAATGAAATGGTTTTTTAAACTCGCAAATCACATTTTGCGTATTAAAAAATGAAATATGTACACACACAAAAACGTCTATTGTGTGGATTTTTAAAATTTCATGACATTTTTTTATATATTTTCTTAATTTTGTCCCATTCGTATTGAAAAAAACTAAAAGATTTCATAATTTGTTATTTGCAGTACCGAGAAGAACGCTTCAGGTTGACGAGCGAGAGCACTAATCAACGCGTTTTATGGTGGTCAATAACGCAAACGGCCATTCTGCTTCTCATGGGATTCTGGCAAATGAAACACTTGAAAAGCTTCTTCGAAGCCAAAAAATTGGTCTGAGAGAATAGATGAAATATGTTATTTTGTTAATTATTTGCTTAAAAAAAAACCTACGGTAACTTTGGGGTGAAATTTTGTAATTTTTCTTTTTTTTTACTTTTAAAGCAAGAAATATTAATTTTTTTTTTTATTAATATCAATTGTTAGTTAACGTTTAAAAAAAAATGAAAACATCAGTTTTTAATTGCTAATTTATTGAAATTTTTGTTTGTAAACAATAGTTTAAAGGATGTTTTGGTTCTTGCTTGAAGACTTTAATTATTAGCATAATTTATCGATATTCTTTTTTTAGGAAACATTTTCCAATTCTGTGGATTTCAAAAAAAAAAAAATTGTATAAACAAGTTTTTCTAAAACATTTTATTTTAGACGTTCGTTTGTACAAACAAGCAGTCAATTCAGAAAAAAAAAATATAATAAGATGTCAACTCGGTTAAAACCAGAATATTATTTTTACAACTTCCTCCACAATTACCATAAATCTCTTCTCTTTCGGGAAGAAGGAAAACAATTTATTTTTTTCGTGCTCATTTGAATAGCACTCAGCACATTATGCAAATTACACTGCTCCAGATGCAGGGTTTCTGACACCACGAACGGCTTTTGCTCTAGCCGAATTAAATGTTTCTGGTGCGCACAGGTGCCTAAACCTGAATTAAAAAGTAAAATCATGTAAACAAATTTCGGCCAATTAAATTCTCAACCAATTTTTTTTTTTTCTTTTACTTTTTCCTATATCATTGACTATGCTCCGGATGTAACATCCCCCACCGCAGATAACTTCTGAAAACAAATAAAAATATAATGATTTTCGAAAACTTTTTCCTGTATTTTAAATTTTGAATCCAACTCCCACAAACACGAATAGTAAATACCCAATTTGAAATCTGGTGGAGTAAATTGCGTACACACAACGCTCTTAATAAACACACGTCTGCACTTGGCTTCCACCTCGACTCCCTTTCTAGCCAGATCGGACATTCGTTCGCCATCCACCTTGAGGGCGGAGTAACTGAAAATGGAAAGAAAACAAAGATGCCAACACCGCTTGAATAATGAAACGATTCCTTAGGCCACGGAGCCGAAATTACAAACAAGAGCGCTGATAAAAAGGTTAATTGTTAGTGCCACCATGGCGCCATGCTTACATTGGGGCTGCTTGTAATACGTGCCCGTGGAAAGGCTTTAGACACTCGAAAAAACGTTGTTGAGTCACGTGATCTGGAACATTTTATATTGTCTATTAGTAAATTTGACATGAGTTAATGCAAGTTACCGTAAGGAAGTCGTTGAGTGACCTTTCCGCATTCATTAAATGTGTCGGTAGCTGTTCCCAGTTCTCCAACAGCTTGATATTTCTTTAAAGGGAAATAAATGGTTAGAAAATGGTTAATTAGACAGCTGTTCGGTTTGGTTTACCTTGATTCCATGCAAAGCTGTTTGTAGAAGGCGACAGCCATCACCAAGGCCAACAACTGATAGAAAAAAGGCGGACGAAAATAACAATAAAGACAAATAAAAAATAATAAATTGCTTTTAGTTTTTGATTTTCAATTTTTTTTTGGGGTTGTAATTACCTAAAACACCCTGTGCGTTTTTATCGAGTGTTCCACCATGACCAATTTTCAGATTTTCTCTATCCAAATTTAGATTGGTGGCTTAAAAATAATATTTAAAAAAATTTATTTATTTATTCGTTTATTTATTTATTTATTTATTTTTTTAATATTAAAAATACAAAATCAAATAAATTTTATTTATTTACAATGATGTCAATATTTGCATCACATTTTATTGATGGAACCAAGAAAACTGAAAATCTTTGCGCATTTTTCGTGCACTCTTCTTATTTGCAAAAGGGCAATCACTTTTATTACCCGTTACTATAACGAGGGCCCCTTGCACAAGAGAAAACCGTCAAACATGGCCGTCAGAGAAGCGCTTCCAATATGGCGACAAATTCGATTCCAGTTACCGATTAAGCGTTTTATTCTTTTTTCGGGTCTATTACTTAATTTCTTTCGACGAGGGCGTGTTACCTCTGCTTAGTACTTCACGTAATTCGTTTAAAAGTTGGGCAGAAGTGATTCCACATGGCTTATAAAGCGGAAATACACCGTTGAGCCGAGGCAAAATCGCGGCTGCCAGTTTTTCTCCTCTGTTCTCGCAGTTGTCGTGTCACGTGACTCGCACCAGAACGAGGATGCTTGGCGACTGAGTATGGTGCGCGTGCCCTTGAGGCGTGCAAAACTCATCTCTCTTTGAGAAAACTTCCTGGCACCGATATCTCAATGCACCTGCGTTTTCTTACCACTCAAATTTGATATGAAACCATAAAAATACAAAAGTACTACCATAAATGAAAGTTGTTTTTCCAGTCTTTTCATACTTTTTGGAGTAAAACCAAATGACCAAACAAATAAGAAGAAAAAAAGTTATTTTTCTCGCGTACAAATGATTTTTCCGGCATAAGAAAGATTTTTTCCGTATAAAAATTGTTAATATCGCTCAGAAACTCTAATTTAATTTATCAGTCAATTTTTTATTTTTATTCAAAAACATAAGTACTGCTATAAAATATGAAATAGAAATCGTGATAGCAATCAGATAAACCCTACCAGAAATTTGGTACTGTTTGCCCTTTAAATAAAGAAGAAAAAAAAACAACAACTATATCTCGCTTAAAAAAGCGGTACACCTGGAATATTAAATTAGACGTTTTTATTGGTTCCTATAGAGATTTTAAAAGAATTATGGTTATTAGCTTCTTTGTAAAGTTAATTGACACCACCTGTATATTGATAGATAGAACAATGTGATGTGTGTTAGTAAATATGAATAATAAGTATCCCTTGTGTTATCTACATTGCCGTCTTGTCGCACAAAATGTATGCCAAGGTAAGCTGGTTAGAAAACGTGAAAGATAAAAGAGCAGCATGGCCTACATGTGGTTCTGGTTATATCAAAAACAGAAACTTTAATCACTTGAAATTCACCTGAACACGAGAAACTTTAATTAATTTTCCCAAAAAACAAACAAAATTTTTTTTAAAAAGATAAATATAAGATAAAAATAAATAAAAATACACTAAAAAAAATTTCTATATATTTTAATGTTGGTACAATCAATCATAAACATGTTATTCGTTTCTCAGCCGGTGTTTCACGGTGTTTATTTCAAAGTTATAATTCAACACCTGTTAACTTTTATGCTTAATAAAATGTGAATATATTGGCATTACGTCATCTTGTTAATAGGCCCTTGAATACAATTATAGGTTCATTTGTCCTTGAAAACTGTTGAATGTTGTGTTATCTTTATTTGCAAACATTATTTTTTCTTCTACTAGGAAATATGATCTCAAAGGTCAAGTTTAATTCTCAAAGTAAACTCTAAACAGAAAATAAAAAAATATTTTTTTAGATTTATTTATACATGAATTTGGAATTAGTTATTTTCAAATTTTGGGATTGTTTTTCTCGATTCACATGAGCATAAAATTGAAGGTCCAAGAGCAGAACGAGTTATCTGAACTGCCTACGTGATTTATCAAGTGGAGCTAATTTCAGATGCCCTTGACCCACGATGACCACGGAAACAAGTCCCCAAATCCGTATTGACCAAGGTAGCTTCTCTGCCGCGCTTTCGTGTATTTCAATGTGCATCTTCTCTCCACTTTCTAAATATTCTCATCTTCTCTCTCCCAATTTTAACAGACCTTGGGTGGAGGAAGGTTGATTTGGTGCCAAGTTTGGTTGCCAAGGTCTCAATGTTGGGTGTGGTGCGATCTTTCACACTCTGAGCAATTGCCGCTTTCGAGCGGAAAAAAATGAAAATATAAAACATGCGTGACAACCGCTATCTTATTTTCCTATTCCACACAAATTTGAATTTTTTTTTATGTAATGAACGCGTTATGCGGCCAAAGTTGATACGTCAACTTGTATTTGTTTACTTTCAACAGTAATGTGACCTTAAGTGACTCGTATCTCGTTGGCATTATAAATGACCTTTTAAATGCATGTGCATATGCGGGTGCATTCATCAGCACTGTACACTAATGAAGAAATCATCATTTATTTATGTCAATATACAGACACAGCCAATATTGATGAACCGGAATTGAGTTCTCCAAAATACCCAGTATAGATAGAAGAAAAAAAAACGCAGGAAATGCCAAATTCATTATGCTGAAAAGAGTTTTTCCGGTTTTGTTTGTTCGATGAAACTGAACGTATAACCACATCTCTTTTTACCGTGTAAACAACCCCCCCAGTCTTGTGTTTTCAATTAACCCCCATAAACTGCTTGAAGAAAAACAAAGCAATTGAATTGAATCCACCGAAAGCAGAGAGGTTTGAAGACAAAAAAGGGAATAATAAATAAAGTTCATAAGTTGGTACACAGAACCCATATTTGTTTACAGTCAAGAGTTTCTTAATGCAATACTTTCATGTTTACTTATACACGAAATCAATTTTTGTACCGAATTTTTGTACACATGATGGCAACGTCTGTTGTCTTGGAAATAACACGCTTTGCATCCTAAACCAAACCAACATCTCTTTAATCTGCTTTAACTTGTCCTGACCCGTTCTAAACATGGTAAAACTCTCGTGGATAGTAAACAGCAAGTTTTAACCTTTTGTTTTTTGTCAATAAAACGTGTACAAAATTATTTTATTTGTTTTTATTATTTTTGAACATTTTTGCTTATAAGTTTGCTATTAAGATTAAGATTTTGATTTGCAGTATAGAACCTTACTCAATCTGTTTTTGGATTGCGTTTTCAGATATCCGTTCTGACGTGTCATGTTCATTCCTGTCTTCATGATAGGCCACATACTCGTCACCCGATAAAATTGTCACAAAATGCAATCAGGGCCTCGGTTTGCTCGGAAATCAGTCAAGCGCACATATCCTTGGCAAGTGCGATGTTTCCCATGCTGTTTTTCTCTCTTTTCTTTTCTAATTTTTCAAAAATAAATTTAAAGTTTTACCACTTTACTTTGCATTTCTTTTCTTTCTTGTTTTTAAATCAAGTCTGAAGTTTGTTTATATTATTTAAGAATTTTTTCTATTAGGAATTTCTGCATTTTGTTCGCTCAGTCGATGTGTAATGAAGTTCGTGACAAATTCGTTTTTTCCTCCGCGTGAAATGATTAGTGAGCGCGAGCGTATATTTGTTTCTTTGGAAGGTGTGCGTGCCAGAGTAAAATACCTTAATGGGCTCGACAAAAGTGGATTGGGTGCGTGTACGGATGGCAGTGATTGACAAACGACCATTAAGAGAGGAGGCAAGAGTAGGGGATTAAGAAACGCTCCTAATTCGTCTGACAAAAGTGAAACTAACTGACAGATCCCTATTAACTCACTTCACATTTCTTCACTATGGCTTTGGTCAAAATACAGATAAAAAAAAAAAACATTTACTGCGGCATAAACCGCACGAAGAGACTCGAAGGACAGAGCAGAACAGAGAAAGCGACGTTCGAAAAAGTTGTAATTACAGCAACTTAATTAACGAGATTTCTGCCTGTCAAGATAATAGGGTTTATTCTGGTTAATGATTAATTCAATATCGCAATTTATCCCGAATTGTGATATGAATTTATTGCGCTAACAGATTCGATTTGGAAATTTGTCGTTAAGATTTTTTTTTTGATTAGTCATTTTATTGTTTTGTGGGTGGTACTCGGTGGATGAAAAAGGATCTTGTGTGTGTGTTTATTTTCTGGATGCATATCCTTCCTTTTATAAAACGGAAGTCGGTTTTAAATAACGCAATTCATTGTTTTGGATTTGTGTGTGAATGCGAGTTTGAAAGAGTGAAAGGTCTCCATTAAAATCATCATTTATCTTGTCAATTGGATTAAAGGATAGGAAATCACTTTAATCTTATACACACACACACGCCATTTATAAATTGGAGTCATGTTAGTCCGTAATTTACGAAACTTTATTAACGTTACATGTTATGGCTCGCTGGGATTATGAATTGATAAGTCTTATCGCTTTATAAGTTTGCTTTATTAGCTCGCTATTAATTATTTTTATTTAGTTGCTGCACATCTGCACCAAAAACGGAAAATTGCAGTAAATTTTCTCCACTAAAAACAAAATAACTCGTGGCTGGTTCTCAATTCTCACATAACTGAGATGTTTTTTAAAATGCTAAATTATATTTTTGTTTATTTTAATAATTGTCGAAAGATGGCGCCTAACGCTCAGCCGGGGCGTATGTCAAAATACGAGCAGTGTGCAAAGTATTAAATTTCTGAAATTAAAAACAAAAATAAATTTAAAAATAGAACGTTCGTTTTGTCATATTTATCGAATGCTGATGTTTACAAGAAAAATAAGCTAACTCGGAGATATTTATCTTATCTAAAAATCCTTTTGGGTGAATGACATCATGCGTTATCAATCGTAAACTAAAAACCATATATCAGGTTTTTCTAGGTGATTAGGTAATTTTATTTTTAAACCTAAATCCTGGTTCCTAATGAATCATCAACGGCCACTTTTTGAAAATACACAAACACCCCCATAACCCCGCTACGGCGCGGGTGTGGACACCACGTGATTTGCACATGGTTCAAATCCGAATCAGAGAGCCACGTCGCCATTGGTCGGTTCGACTTCGGCAAAACTCGGCTCGCTCGCTGCCCGCTTCGTTTGCATCAACCTCGACGTCAGGACCGGAGCAGCCAATAGCGAGTGGGTGTGACGTCACGCCAAGAAAATTCCGGTGTGTTTTCGTTTGCTGGCTGCAGCGTGCATGACAGAAGCAAAACAAACTCGATTCGAGCGTGGATAATAACGCAGCGAGGCCAGTGGGATATTTGTCGGGGCCCCGTACGACCACCGCGCGTTGTGTATGTGTGAAAGCGTGGTATTAGCACGCAAACGACAATGAGTATTGCCGCATTGTTGCAAGCTGCCGAGTATTTGGACCGACGGGAGCGAGGTGAGTGCGGCTGCCGCGGCCGATGCCAACCTCGGCCTGCAATCCTCTCGTTCGCGCCTGCCACGTTGACACAACATGGTCGCCGTGTGGATCAGCTGTTTTTGACATATCTACTTTTTTTACAGAGGCCGAGCACGGATACGCCTCAACTATGCCTATGCCCGATGATCTCAACCGTAGACGGGCTAAATCAAAAAAATCTCAGGGTAGTAGGTAAGTCAATTAATTAATTTTTTTTTAATTGCTTCGAGTTGATTAGGTGAGGGAACAGTTGTGAATACAGCGATTGCGAGCGATGCAATTATCGGTCGAGTCAATTTGATTACGTCAAAATTGAAATACACAAGGTTCGGGCACGTAGAGGCACGATGCGTTTTGCAACATGCTTTTAGGCATCGCTCGCTCATGTTGTCGTCGTGGGCGGCCATGTTGTCCGTTCTCCTGTTTCGACGGTTAAAACATTCAAAATCGCGAGTTTGCTCGCGCAAGCACCTCCGTGGTTTTCACGAGCTGCTCTCAACGTTTACGGATGAATGTCAATTCTCTTTTAATTTAATTGCAAATGAAGTAAACAAAAGTGCATGTATCGTTCGATGGAGGTAAACACACGGGCGAGAAGGAGGATCGTGTTGATGCCAGCGACTGCTGTAACTCATACATAATGTAGAGTTTGACGGTGCTAGGCTGAATTTGCTGGTGCACACATGTAATGTCTGTTTGGTGTACGGTTAGGCCTAATATTGATCGTTACCCGAGGCCAAGTCCATTGCCAATGCGTAGCCTAGACCTCGACTACACACACCTCCTTTCCCGTCCTCTTTTAATGATTTCTTTCTTAACTATACACTTTTTCGCTCCACATGTTATTAAATCCTAATTTATGTCGTACATCAATGGTGGATATTGTTCAAAATATTTGTTTTATTTCGCGCTAACGTAGGCAGGTTATTAATTGGAATAAATTTGTTTTTTTTTTGCAGCAGGACCACTCATAATGAGCTCGAGAAGAATAGGTAGGTTTTTTTTTATTATTTTATTTTATATTTTATATTATTTTTATTTCTCATTTACCTGTTGTTTGTATAGTGTAATAAGGAAAAAGATATTTAAAAATAAAACATATAAATAAATGTATGTGTGTGTGGTGTGAGAGTGGAAATGAATGCTGAGTTAATGTGAACTTGAAAGTATGGGATTGCTAGTTTGGAAGTTTGAGGCTGGAGTTGTAATGGGAGAATTTGGAAAATATTGATCACGCTGTGCAAACAGGCAACATTAAGGAAAGAAGTTGGGGGAGGAAAAAGACAAATACAGGGTTACCAATGGCAACCCTTTAACACTGCGAGGTAGATAAACAGTATAGAAAGAACATGGTCCTACAGTGCTTGCGTGGAAGTGGAAGAGAAAAGAAAAGCAACTGATTTTCAAACGTGACTAGAAAGCAACAACATTCGCGGGTTACCTTTTTTTTTTTTTTTTTTTTTTTTTAGTTTTTTTTTTTTTTGTTGCTATATTTAATGTGTACTACGTCTACCTGCGCGCTCCGCTTGTCTCGCAACATACACAACACGCGTGATGTGAACTGCAAAACAGTGGACAAAAAGTTGCAACCCGTTGACACCTTTAATGGAGAGTTTAGAACGATCAAATACAGGTTAGCTCTCATCAAGATGAAATGGTGAATAATTAATTAGGACGGAGGAAAAAACGAAGGTTGGCTTTTGCCGTGCCATTTTCGCGTTGCCAACCACCAACGGAGTTTGATGTTGATGGAGAGAGTCAAAGCGAAAGCCATGTGGCTGAGCATAGACGAGACTCAAAATCAACACGGCATGCCTAAGGGTGGTTGAAAATGCAGATTCCTCGTCTGACTCTAGTGTTGCAGGTTGAGTTGGATAAGGTGGGAAGAAACAGACAGACGCCGAGGGGGAGCCGAGGGAGTAAGGGGTGGGGAGGGGCTTCGAGGGAGCGAGAGAAATGGTCTGTTGTCTGACATTTTTCTTCTTTTTTTTTCTTCCAGTTGCAACCCCGAGTCAGCATCAAGGTCGACCGGGGGTTTTGTGGTGGGACTGGTTATCTTGCGGCTTCCATTATTTATTTATTTATTTATTTATTTATTTATTTATTTATTTATTTATTTATTTATTTATTTGTGTTTTATTTATTTAGATTTTATGGAAAGTGATTTGATTTGTAAATGATTTTTAGATGATGGGTTAAATCCTATTTGGTGCGCGTTGAACACGTTGGTGCGAGAAAATGTTATTAAGGCCATGTGTGTGTCACGATGATGTAATGCAGGAGGGATTATGGGGGATGTTGATAATGACACGTAGGGTGTGAGGGAAAAAGAGGGAAACATTTTGTTTGTTTTATTACATTCCCCTCGATGCCACACCCTGCGCTGTATGTCATATCCGCCCTTTACTCATTTATTCCCTTTTCCCCATTTTCCACTCGGATTTATTCCTCCGCTGGCTGTTGAATCATAATACCGTTTCCGCTTCTGCTGCTGACCACGTTCAGTATCAGATGGGAGCGAATATACATCACGCGCGTTTTTGCATATGAATGCATCGAGCAGCTGTTAATTTTTGTTCTTTTAACCTGTAAAAATGGTGTCATTTAATATACGTTAAATTTGTACCATTAAAGAAACTTGATGAATTTTTATTGCTTTATTTTTTCTATTATTATAATTTTATTTCGTTCTCTTCATAATGCAAATCGAGCGTTTAAAATTTTTATAGAAAAATATCGAATTATTTTAGTTTTAAATTATTAAAAAAAATAATTTTCTATACTGCACGCGATGAAAATGCAATTCAATTGCGTGGCATGAAAGTTCTAAAATGTACCTGGAAAAAAAAAAATATCTGTAGTCGATGGGAAGGGAGAAGGTTTGCAAGCAATGCACTTAACAACAGTTAGGGGTGATGTGAATGGGTTTTAATGGTGGTTTCTTAGCGTGATAGGAGTGAAGGTAGGAAATTCCCACTTGTCTCTGCACCTAGTTTGGAAAGTTGTCAGTTATCACGTCAGATGATTATCATCGCATTGAGCGCACATACTTTGTGCTTGTTATATTTTTATTTATTTCTATTTTTATACTTTTTGCTTTATTCCGATTTTATTTCTTCGGTTTTATCGATTCGATTGTGAAATATTGATAGATTAATCTCGGTGAAACGGTTTTGAATATATGGAGGCTTTAATTTTCCATTTGAATAGCGGCCATTATTTAGCGTGCGCACTTCCTGTTTCGGTGGTGGTGGTGGTGATGATGATGATGATGGGGAGAGGGGGGGGGGGAGGGTCCGTGACCTTGATTGTCACATTAAAGGTGTTATCTCTTAGGAGCACACGAGGAGACAACGATGTTGAATGACTTATTTGACTTTACGTTTAATTTTATGATTTTTACACTAGTGTCTATTGAGGCAAATAATTTACACATTTCGCCTTTCTTTATGGCGGCGTTAATTGAATTTAGTCACGCAAACTTGTGTTTGAAAAACATCGAAATGGCGGACCGCATTTATTTTTATGTAATTGATAGTAAATATTTTTTAAATGTAATTCTTATTTGTTTATTATTATTATTATTTTTTTTTTTAAAAATGCGAGTCATTTTATTATATCTTTAAAGTTGTAATGGGAAAAGTAATTTAATTTTATTTTCATATTTTACTAATGTTTCATTCGATAATTTATACACGTTTCCGCCCTCCCAACATTTTTCTCTTCTCCCAATTTGACGTTATGATGACATTAATGAAGTTTCTACGAATATTGCTCACCCAAAATTGATTTTTTTTCCCCTCTTTCTCTCTTTCTCTCTCTCTCTCTCTCACTCTCTCACTCTTTCTCGGTGTACTCTAGTATAACCGATAAGATGACGGCGTTCAATATTTTGGAAGGGAGGAATGGCAGGGGGCGGGGGGGAGAAGAGAGGGTTGGGGGTTCTCATTTCCCGTTTTTTATAATGGAGCTCCTATTTAGTTAATTTTTGATTTGACAATGAAATATCGACTTGGATATCGAGTGAAGGATGACGGGCCTTATTCATATTTCCACGTTGAATTATATAGAAATGTAATTTTGGCTGTCACGCGAGGTGGTAACTCGACTAGAGTATCTATATCGATATATGCATTATACATTAGTTTAACATTGGAGGTGTAATAATATTGCAAAAAAGAGTGATATGTTTTTGAGTTAAAATTAAAAAAATATTATTTGTAATATTTAATAAATGTTAAGGAAAATGTAGAAATTTTATTATTATTATTAATTTTTTTTTTAAATTTTTTTTTTTTTTACTTTATGACATTTAAATATCACGTGTTTTGCTGTGGATTCACGCAACTTGGTGAAGGATTTTTCGAGTGAAATGGACGCCGATGCGGGGTGGGGATGAGTCGTCTTTGATAATGGTCGTTCAGCTTTCCTGCTGCTTGGGTTGGGCGTTTATGCTCGGCGTTTGAGCTCGCTAGATTAAAATGTCAGGCCACTTCCATAAATTTTCAACCAAGGCTGAGAGAAAGGCGCAAGAAGATTGTTAATGGAATTGCCGTTGAGTGTACTTTTCCAAAGCCCATGTCGTTAAACACATTTATCGTTCGATTTTTTTTATTTAATTTATTTATTTGTTTAAAAAAAAAGAAAGAAAGAAAGAGAAAGAAAGAAAGAAAGAAAAAATTTATTTTGTGTTTTTTTTTCGTGTCGTTTTACCGCTTTCATCAATTTAAATTCCGCATTGAATCGAGACTTGTAACAAATTAAGAGCTAATTTGTGCCTTTTGAAAAGAGCAGCTTTGACATGTTTCTCACTCGCTCTTTCTATCTTTACCTTTCTCCACTCTCGATTCCCTTCTGTTGCGCGGTTGCTGTACGAGACTGCTATATTTAGCGACCATTTCCCATCGAGCGCGAGGACCGATGCTGGTCAATGAAATGGGAGGTGGTCGAGTAAGAAGTTGGAAAATCGCGCACGCCCAATGGACGAGCTTAATTCGCGTCGTATAAGGGCGAAAAAAATACAATATATATATTTTTTTCTTTTTCTTTTTAATAAAGTTTCGATTTTTTTTTCATGTTATCTTGATATGTTCAACATGGAGTCTAGAATGGTATATCATCGATACACACGCATGCGCGAACGATTTGATCTGATGAAAGCGCAGGGCAGAAACAAGCTTTTCTTTGTACAGCTGGGATTTGTAACTCGAGTCTAAAAGGCAACCTAATGTTGCGGGTGGTTGGAGAACTCCTCGCTCGTGCTTGTCCACCCACGAAACCCTAAACGAAAAATTTGTCCGCAATTATTTTCTACTTTAATTGCAAAAACCAAAACAAACAAAAAAGAATTTAAAAATGGAGTTTTCTAATTGAAATCATCTCTAATTAAAGCGAAACAGTTTTAGTCAATGGTTTGACACATGTGTTGATTGTAGGGAATGAATTATAGTGCAAACAGAAATGTTTATCTTTTATCCTCTTGCCAGAGGATATTACATAAATTAAATTGGAATGTATGTCACTAAGAATTCCACATAGTTCGCTGGAAAAATATGTGACGTGGGGCATTTTTCCTCTCCTTTTATTCTTTTTTTTATGCCCTTTTGTACCACCTTTTTACACGGAGTTTTCTATACAGATGTACGGAGTTACTAATGGCAATAGAATGATATGACGTTAGCGAGGCAAGCCGTGCGTGCAAGTTCAAGGTTAGCCATCTGCTGACTGCAGTGTGCATGCCGCCTATAGATATTCCGCTTGTAGGATCGCCAGCTTGGCTAGCAAACAAGAATTATTATGTAATAAAGGGATTCGAACCAGGAGGTTCCATTTCCTATGTTTTTTTTATTATTTTTTTTATTTATTTCTTTTGCATTTCACCTTTATTTATATCTTGGGTACGTCATTGGCGCGGAGGTTGGTTGATTCGTGAAAATGATAATTTATACTAATGAGTTTGAGGATTTTTATTTTTGTTTTTTTTGCTTCTTTTACTGTCTTTTGTATATTTTATTAGTATAAAAGTGATTTTATTGCGTGTAATTACTTTTATAGTTGGTTTTTATCTTTGCGGGAGCGTTTTGGTTATATATGTGTTGGGTTGGGTGGGGTGTTGGAGGTTAGTTATGATTTTCTAATTATTGTGAGTACGTAAAATGGAGTGGAAAATGTGCAAGTTTTTTTTTTTTTTTTAATAGTTTGACACGAACGGATAGAAATTTTCGGAATAAATCTGATTGGGAATTTATGAAATTTAGAATGATAGTTTTTTTTAAAATGTATTCTCTGGCCGGCGGATTTGAAACGAAACTGCTCGAACGATGTATAATTTAAATGTTTTTTTTTACTTCTTTCTTTCTTTTCACTTTGCATTTGCAAATAAAAAATTAATATTATTTATAATTTAGAATTTCAATCAATAAGAAAATTTGAATATATTTTTTTTCAATTACTTTTTCATCTAAAATTGAAAACACAAACATTGAGGAAATCATACAAAATTCTAATTCAATTCGAGTATTTATTTGCACACGTTATTAAATTTATTGATTACATTTTATGTTAACAAAAAAAAAAAAAAAAAAAAACATTTGGCTCTAACTAATAATTGCAAACGTTAACCATCGACCGGTTAAGTTTTATTATAGATGGAATAAATCAAATTTGCGCATTTAATAGCGGTAATTGTTTTTATTTACTGAGAAACAATGCAATTTATAAATCGTTAAATCCCACGAAAATAAAAACAAATAATCGGAATCCATGCTTTATATTCTAACTAAGTGCGCCGTATGTACAGCATTAACGATTTAAGTGAGTATGACAAGATTACAGCACTTGGGCGAATGATAAATAGTTTCATCATGTTTTCATTATGGTTTAGTTAAGGTTTTTATTTCTGTTTGAACAAGATCGGTTTCAGGTTTACTTGATGGTCCGAAAATAATCGTGTTAAGCATTTGGCAAATTTTCTCTTCCTTTTCTATTACTTTTCCCGTTTCGTTCAATCGCACACGTGCCAAGAAGGGTGACCGTGACCTTGGAATAGAATCTAAGGGGAAAAAATGAGTGTGGAGGATGCTGGGAATTCCACCCACCTGTGGGATAAAAATATATACCGTATTCCTTCGAATAAGAGCCGCGGCTCTTATTTAAAACGATCAGTCGCAACTACGCTCGAACGTAGAACGAATGCAACAAATGTAGCTTTTATTCTACGTTCACAGGACGATTAAATATGATAAAAGAACTGCATTTTCATAAAAAAAAAATTAAAAAAACCAAAATAAATGTCATAATACCATCGAATTGCAGTCAACTTCAAATAATAGCCGCGGCTACTATTCGAGGGCGGCTTTTAATCGAAGGAATATGGTAAGCGTCAATGGATGGGAAGGAAAATTACGGCTAGAAAGAAAATGAATGATGAATTAATTTCAAAAGAAAAAAAGGACTGGCATAAATAAAACTGATGCCATCTTATTTTTTTTATTTGCGCAAAGTTTAATTTAGGTATTGCTATTAATCCGAGCATCGTGCTTACTATGAGCGAGCGAAAGAGCGAATTATCGATTTTGCCTCGCTGAAAACAATTTATTTTAACCAATATCGACGTCTTTGTAGCTAGGGTAACTGATAAAACACATGATGGTACATGATTTGTTTACGCTGTTGGCATTTTTCAATATTTTCATTCCATATTGAATAGACACGCATTGAATACACACGATAAGAAAACCTCTTTTTCACACCGCGGTCACGTGATTTTCCATTTATTTTATATTTTTTTGTTGATGTTTTTGAACAGGTTGGGAATATAAGGGTTAATTTCAAGCTGCGCCTTAGAAGAAAAGATGGATTGATCGGGTGGAGGAGCAAACAACATCCTGTTTTTGGAAAATGGTAGCAAAATCTAATCAGAGAGGAAGTTAGCATCTCGAATTTTTGTGTTCGTTGTGCAGGTTTATTAGACAAGGAGAACTTGTATGGTAATAACAGAGCTGGCAAAGAGCCGCAGGTAGGAAAAGGGATGATTAGACATTCATCAGGGTCACCCAGCGCCCAACATGTAATCGCTCGATGTTTTGCCTGCGAGCTGTGGTGACTCATCAAATAATGTCTTTGAAGAAGTGCTTTCTTCTTTTTTTCTTGATCCTTTTGCCAAAGCAGAGAAGGCGTAAAGGGCGCACGTGCATAAAATGCAAGAACAGATGCAACCAAGGGACCCGTATGCATGCTGTGAAAGAAAAACGTATTTTTGGGATGTTTTTTTTTTTTGCTTTCTTTTTTTTTTTTTTTTTTTTTCTCTTTCTGTGCGTGAAGTTTTCATAAGTCAAAACGAAATCTGTGAAAGGGAAAAATTTATTCCAATTGATCGGTAGCGAATTTATTTTTATTTTTATAAATTGATTTATTTTTTTTTTTATAGCTGAAACAAAAATAATGTATGTGCATAGTAGGAGGAAAATGATAGCGAGAGTGCCGAGTTGATTGATTTAAGCGAATGGGGTGTGAATTGGAAAGTTTTCAATTGAAACTTGCAAACAATTTGTTGGGATCTTATGTTCGCGACCGGAACTGAAGTGCTAAGCGCGTGCTGCGGGCAATGGAGAAGAATACGAAGATGATATGGAGGGTGATAAGTACGCATGCGCGACTCTGTGAAGAGCGGCAACGCGCGCTTGATTGAAGTCGCGTGTCTGCGTGGTTCTAATTAAAGTGCGTTTCTCCCTTCTTTTCTTTTGCAAAGAGAAGGCAGTTGGGGTAGAAGCTCTCATTGCTATCCCCCATTCACATGCTAATGAGTCGTCAGTAGGGCGGCAAACTGGCTCCTAGCGAGACTAAGGGTAATTTTTTCTCCCTCAATTTGATTTGATGGCAGACATTTTCGCTTCGTGTTTGTTTATATTATGAAATGGTCTCAGAATCGAAATTTAAAAATAGAAAGATTATTTTTCTTTAAAAAAAAAAAAATAAAATTATTTTAAAGTGTGATTTTTGAAGGATTTAACCAGCAAAAAATGGAATTATTGATTGCGAAATTGGAATACTGTGTTTCCTGGTTTGTTTTGAAAAGCAAAGGCGAACTTGCGGAATTTAGAATGGAGAGGCAGTAAAGATGGAAAAGTATATTGTGTACAGTTATTTCAATGCTCTTATGATCTAGCTGAACATGCGCAGGGAGCAATTCTGTTTTTAGATAACAGAGGAGGGTGATAAGGGAGCCAACCGTCGTCACAATTGGGTCGAGATTTACAAATTCCATGTGATGATTTGCAACGATGCGTTAATTTCTTAGGTTTTTTTGAAAAAAAAAAATTTTTAGATTTTAATAACGGCTTCTGTTTCTACATATTCTCAAAGATTTCGATTGATTTACACTTACTTCTGTTAAATTACACGGTTTTCTGTTGATTTACAAGGATTTCTATTGATTTACAAGGATTTCTATTGAATGGCAAAAATTTTTGTGGGTTTGCAAGGATTTTTGTTGTTTTGCAAGAATTTTTGTTAGTTTGCAAGGATTTTTGTTGATTTGCAAGAATTTTTGTTAGTTTGCAAGGATTTTTGTTGATTTGCAAAGATTTATATTGATTTAAAAGGATTTCTGTAGATTTAAAGGGATTTCTGTAGGTTTAAATGGATTTTTGGCGAATTACAGGGATTTCTGTCGATGTACAAAGATTTTTGGCGAATTACAAGAATTTTTGTCGATTTACAAGGATTTCTGTCGAGTTACAAAGATTTAAAATGACTGTTGTCATTTATTTGTCAATGATTTCTGTTGATTTACAATAATGTCTAATGATTTTTGTTGATTTACAAGAATTTTTAAGGATTTACGATGATTTACAAGAGTTTGTAACGATTTTTGATGATTTATAATAGTTTTTAATGATTTTTGATTTCCAAGAATTTTTTATTTACAAAATCAGTATTTCAAATGATTTCAGTGTGCTCAATATAATTTTAGATTTGAACTTGTTGTCTTTTCATGGAATTGGATGGGTTTGCCTGACTTTCAAATCATACATTTTTAATTGGACGAGATTTCTTCGATTTTTATCTTTCGCGTGTTTATTGACAGATCAGTTGTAAACCAGCGCCGCGTTAAAATCGACGGAAAAACAAATTTACCTTCAAAGATACTAAATAGATACGATATCGTCTAGTTTTTGAAACACTCCACCCATGCATTAATTCATTAATTATTTAATTCCGGAATCCCTTTACGAAATTACGTCATAACAAGGAAGATGTGGGATATGGGACTCGAAAGGAATTTCGCCAAAAGTGGATGAAAAAAGGTGTGTGTAATTTGTAGTTTGACGACCCCTTTCTCCTAATATGTGTATTTACTCAGGTACAATTGCATGTATTGAATACAGTGCGGTGGTGGTGGAGGTTCCAGCTGTGACCTTGAAGTTCCCTCGTGGTGTGATTGACCCTAAGCCATATGCTCGTAACCTGACCTCACCGTTATCAAAGAGGCAGTGGCATAAAAAGCTGGTTCCACACGCTGTATAAACAAATTCTAAAAATACTGAATAAACTGCATTTGTGCACTTGAATTTGATCACTTTTTTAAAGCAAAAAAAATGTAGAAAATTTAATATTATCATTTTAGTTTGATATGACCGATTAGAAAAGTCATTTATAATAAAATTTACCATTTTTACCATTTTTACCATTTTTTTTTTTTTTTTTTTTGACGAGAGATATGCGCATGCGTGATTAGAATTAGAGTGCTATTTGCATTTAACGTCCGGTCTATTATTCTTTTGTAAAAAATGCATTATAGCATTTTACCCTTTCCCATGATGGAGATTTTTGTTTTGAATCGCATTGCACATGTCTAAATGCACGCGATGTTTGAATACAATGCATGGAGCAGCATTGCGTGAGTGTCGACTGTTATTGCATTCTTTTTTTTTTTTCCTTTTTTCTTTTCTCTAATTTTTAAAACATTGTTGCTTACGTCATTGCAGCTGCAGGCAGCAAGCACCATCTGGCTGCAGGGGGTTTTCCCCATTAAACTAAGGGACAATAAATTGATGGCGTTGTCAGCAACAATGAAATGCCTTCATTAAAGCTGCACCAAGTGTCGTTTTTGAAACAAAATCACTGCAACCTTCGGGACACCTACGCAATTGTAATGCATTCAATACAATTTTTTTGTTTCTATTGTATAACACTATTGTTTCGTAATAACATTGCCAACAATGCGCGTCCACGTGCTTCCATTTATTTTTCCCTCCATTTTGCTCTCCCAGCGTAACGGTAAGTTAAAGAAATGAAATATGGCTTTAAGAGTGTGCCGTTAATAAATTGAATGGTTTTGTAAAAAAAAAAAAAAAGGCGGGAAAGAAAGAGTTTGGACGAGCAGGAATGTTGCTGCGCGTTCATTTTTTCTTTGCTCATCCATTTGGTATATAAAACTTATTGCCCTTCGAGGCATATAGGTTTTTGGAGCAGAAAAGACCGTGATTGTACCACATAATGGCCATAATGTTTCCATACTTTATCGGCCATGTTTGTTCATGAATGGCCGTGGTTGTAGCTGAAAAAATGGCCCCGAAATGGTTGTTCTATTTTTAGTTGGCACTGGCACAGCAAAAGGGTTGAGAAAGCGAAGCGGGAAAAGAAAAAAAAAACGAGAGAAAGAGGAAAAATATAAGTTCATTTGTACTGTACTGATGTGCGCGCCGACTCAAAAGTTGGAGTGTCGTTATGAGGCTAAAGAAAATGTTGATGGTGCACGGTTTTGGGTGCGTGAAGGGTTGTATAAGAGAATAGTGGATGGTTGTGGAATGTGAGCTTTATGGTGCAGCGTGTTTATCCTCATTTTAAATGAGATACGAGTGCGTTGCGAGATAAGGTGCTGGAAAAAGAAAACAAATATTTAAAAAAAAAATTAAAAAAATACTCGAGCTATTCTGCGCTTACATTTAACAACTGCGTTTGTCTTTTGATTGACGTGCAAACGAAAACGCGTGGGTTTTGAATTAATCTTTGGCGAGAGGCCCCGGCAGGATTAAAATGCAGGCGAAGAATGCTTATTTTGTGCCGCTGCTCGGCTCAGGAAGATGATGTTGCTCTTAATGAATTAAGAAGTGCCTTATCTGCTTCTTCGCCTTTTCCTCTTTTACTACACGCGTCTCCACCTTCCATCCTCAATTCCCCCTCTCTTTGCATCCCGTTTTCTCATTCCCCCGGCACAGTTCAGTTTTCCAAAAGTGCTGTTTGACTCGATATCCACTATACTGACTTATTTAAAGCGGAGAATTGCACACGAGTGCCAATGAGGTGTTGTGGGAATTAAAGAGATGTTAATATATTGGCTCGAATTTTAAGTGGAAATAATTGGTAATGTGATGAGCTGAAGTTTGTGGAAAGTGTGCACGGCGTTTTGTTTGAGAGTGAGAGCGAGAAAATATAATTCCACCTCCCCACGGACATTCCAATCCCACTCGGTTATTTTTTTTCTTTTTCTTCTAATTTTTGTTTAAGAAAAACAAGCGCGACTACATATACGTGGTTTTTATTGAACTTCATCTTTTTCGGATGCTGCGCAGATGTTTTTCTTATATTTTTACTCGCAATGAATATAACCAAGGCCAAATAAGACATTTTCTCTCTTTTTTTTTTTTTTTTTTTTTTTTTTTTTTTTTTTTTTTTTTTTTTTTGGTAAGATGAATTGTATCTTATTATTGTTTTTCTTTCTTTGTTGGCTATTTATCAACTACCATATTAAGGCAGGCACAGGGGGCGAGGTTATCACGATTTTCACTTGTGCGTACACGATTAAAAAACAAGCTAGTGAAATGAAAAGGAAATTTAAAAGCGCAACATTATCAACGTCTATAGGAAGAATAAAAAAAAAAAGGCGAAAAACATTCGAGGCCTGGCTAAGGTTCAACGAACTTGCTCCACTTTCTCTTACGAGTTCCGATTGCAAACATGCGGGTAAAACACACATGTGGAGAAAGCAACAAATTCGAACATTCATTTTCTTTTAGGCTTATTCCACCCTTCATTCCTTTACGTCCCCTACTTAAATTTCATTCCTTTCGCGCCCCCATATCCTTATTATCTGATAATAATAAAATAATAAAAAAAAGAGCACACAAGGCCATAACGATATATGAAAAAAAAATTATGAAGCATAAATATTTAGGGTTGAAAACATGTTTTATTCTATAATAACTTTTTTTTTTTTTTTCAATTTCTTGTGAGAAATGACTTTAAATTATAGTGTACGTGGTGCCAGTTACTTCAATTATCTAATCCCCCTTCTTTCCTTTTTAAAACCTTTCTGGCGTCTTGAGTGGGGCGAAGTAGGGGAAAGAAAAGTCGGTCAAAGCTGATGTAATGAGCTCCCTAGTATGGTTCTCCCTATTTTCCCTCCCTCTGCTTCTTTTTTCTCGCAAGTTTTTACCCTTGAGCCAAGATGTTGAGTCATGAGTTTGAGTACCTCGTGGTGGTCATGCGTTAAATGCATGCGAAATTAAAGACTGGTTTTGGATTTTTTTTTTTTTTTTTTTTTTTTTTTTTTTTTTTTTTTTTTTTTTTTTTTTTTTTTGAGGGGAATTGTTCAAAGTTTGATTTAAAAGTTTTGATAAGTATTTTTTTTTCCTCTTCTAGTTTATGATTAATTTTCCTTTCAAAACTCAACTTTAATTCGCGATGACTAAAATTAAATTCCAAACGCTTGCTCGCACTTCCACAGTTTGCTTAATGAAATCGTCACGAGACGATTAAGTTGAAAAATTATGGAACAAGACGGCTCTTTAAAAATAAAAAAAATAAAAAAAGAGAGAAAAGAGTCGGAGAATAAAGAAAAAATATGGGAGAAGGGAGAAAACAAAATGTGTTCTATTTGAAATTCAACTACGTTACTTTCAATTTGCATATGAAAAGTTGCTTGGTTTGTATTAAATCACAGTAACATGAACAAATTCTTTGCTGTTACTTCTACTTTTCCATACTTTAAAAATGAAAGAAAAAAAAATTGCAATATCAATTGTAAAGTGCATAAAGCATCCTTAAAACTTCTCCTCCAATCTCTCGGTTGCAATCTTTTCTAATTTATGACGTAAATCGGATTGAAATGGGGGACTGAGTGCGGGGGTTGGGGGCGTAGTGCTTTGCTCAGCCGTGCGTTATTGATTAGAGAAACGAAATGGGGGTGGGAAGTGGAGAACGCGGGGGAAGGTTGGTGGTACACTGAACCACAGGGGCATGAATGAGTATGTTTGAAAAAGAGGATGGATTTGGAGTTTTTTTTTTTTCCTCGAAAAAAAAATTATTTTTTTCTTTTCTAACTGAAAACAATCTTTGTTTATATAGCATTAAAATATATGCAGTGTGAAAAAAAAAAAAAAAAAAAAAAAATTATTTACTTATATTTTTTTCTTTTATTTATTTCCAGGCGAGCTCATCTGCGCAACTGCTTAGAGCGGTTGAAAGAAATGGTTCCATTGGGGCCCGAGGCCAGTCGTCACACGACGCTAGGCCTACTTACTAAAGCCAAAGTGTTTATAAAGGTAAACATATATAGCTATGTTTAGTTTTGTTGCGAGGGGATGATGTGTGGCGGGTGGAGTGCACGTGCTCTCCTGATGAAATTGATGAGAAAGTTATTCATTTGGGAATTGTGGGCTGGCCGTTTGCTCTAGTCAGTAGGTGAATCAACTTGTTTGCTTCTATTGTATTGTTTAAGTAGACGAGCAGGCAGGCAATGAACTCTTGTTATGGTATAATGTCCTTTCGCTCTCTCCTCTTTTGCTGAAAAGGAAAAGGGAGTGGAGTCAGTCGAAACTGCACTCAGGAAGCCCATACATGCGCAGGAATTAGTAAGCTACAATGTAATTATGGCCATAAGTCATTTTGGTTCTAAAAAGAAAACAATGAGCTGTAAAGTGGATGTCTGCACACAGTTAAATGGTCGTTTCCTTATAAGCGAGACAAGAGTATTATCCTGCGAGTATATGCGAGTCTTTTGAATTGTGGCGTTCGTGTCACCGGATTTGTGTCCGTGTCCGTGGCAACAACCTGGTGTTGATGATGATGGTGTTTGATGGTGGTAGGTCGAGTTGATGTGTTTAGATTTGCATCGACTCACTTGTTTGTCGGGCCAAATAAACAAGTAATGGTATGTTCGGGTCCTTTGCTCGGAGACCTTACATAATAAATCTTGCCGGTATTAATAAGTTAAGCCATGAAACAAAACTATAAAAAGTGACGCGTATGGATCGAAATAACAGGAAATGCTGGAACATTAACATTTTTGTCAGTTTTCTAAAAGGATTTTCCCTGTTCCATTTCGATGGGTTTTCGTGTACGATTGAGGATGTAATAATTTTCCACACGTACACAAACAACCCTCCCCATTTATTTTACAGGTGTTATTTTGCACAGAGCAGGCCTGTGTTTATATGTTTTCATAGGGGTTTTTTTTTTTGGTTTTTTTTTTTTCGGGTTTTTTTTTTGGGTTTTTTTTTTTTTTTTTTTACCTTGAAGCATGACATAAGGGGGAACTTTTAATCTGATATGGACCGAAATACCTAAGATACTCTCGAGGGGAAAAAATCAAAAGCGATTTTCTGAAATACCAATGTCGAGATCCAATATACAAGTAGATGGTCATAAGTCTCGGTAGAGAGGAACAAAGAGAAAGGTGATATCAAATTCGGTTATTGATGATAAGGAATGGGAAAATGTGATTTTCTGCACTTTTGTTTGCGGAGGAAATGCGGTGCAGTATCTTGATGAAACAGATTTTTTTTTTTTTTTTTGAATATTATTATTATTATTATTATTATTATTATTATACACCGTACCCTGTAAACAAGAAAAAAGATGAAATTCCAAATTAAATTTTGAGATTAAAAAAAGAAAAGAAAAAAAAAAATGCAAAAATTTTCATTAAAATTTCTAAATTTACCCGACGAAGCCTACCTGAAATATGCGCAACAACTGGTAGTGACGTATATGATGTAATTGAAAATTTTATTTAACTCGGATATGTTTATATATTTCTATATGAATTTAAAAAGCATTTTATTTGGAATTTCATGCTCTTGATGTGTTAATCATGAGTTAATTTGTTTTAAAATGGTCGAAAGTGTTGTTTATTTGCATATTGTAATCGAGTATTAAATTATCTTTAATCCTGTAGTAACAATGATATGCAAAAATAAAAAATAAAAAAAAGATTTTTTTATTGCGCAATTGAAATCAGTAGATTTGAAATTTAATTATAAGAAGTTTATTCGATATCGTGTGTATTCAATTACTCCGGTCAAATTTGAGGTATTATTTTTAAACTTGGATTGAATTACAGTTTCTCAATTTAACTTATTGTAAATATTTTTTATTACGACCACTTAAAATGATTTACCAGCCGTGATCGGGCAATCTATCAAGATAACTTCTGAGTACAAAAATTACAGCTTTGATAAAATATTTATTCGATTCGATGAGATTTTTTATGCGAAACGAAAATGTTTGTTGAAAGAAAAGAGAAATGTTGTTGCAATTGCAGGCGACTGCATGGTTTTTACATTAAAGGTAATGGAAAAATTGGAGCTTATTAAAGAAATATCAGGTCCCTGGAGCTGTATCCATGAAGCATCCGCTGATTTATAGATGAAAGAGAAATGAAAGATGAAAAATCCACGTTGAGTCACTTTTCTTGTAGTATGGACATTGATTTATTTTTAATATTTTTGTTGTTTTGCAGTTGACTTAGTTTTTGTCATTGTACACTACTGCAAGAATAAATCATAAGATTAAGGCTATAAAGGAGGAATAACATGGGAGCTCCGTTGGAATTACACGCTGTGCACATACATCTAATAGTGCTTCCTGGCTTTATGTATCATGCAAATCAGATAAATTGGTAATGCATTTGCTGTTCTGGGTTTTCAAAGGGAATATTTTTTTACTCCCTTAGTTATTTATCCCTAATTATGCAAAAACAAAAGTTGTGTAATTCATATTTTAGGGGAGATCGATAAATATTTACCGCGGTGTACAAGTTTTGGATGTCGGGAGATTTTATGGTAACGTTAAATCTGTTCCTATCAAATTCTCCGCGAGAAACCAGTGTTTACATGTCGTAAAATTCATTGCTGGTTTGATTAGAAAATCAACGTATAGCACCAAAAACTGATCGTTCGCCCGCTCGGCGCTTAAAATGGAACTAAATAAGCATAATTTCGATCATTTTAATGCACGTTGTTTTATATATTTAAGTCGATTTATATGAGAACCGCTTATTTGAGTACTTTCGGGGAATAAATAATAAGCGTGGATAAATTACGTAAAAACGTAAAGTAATCAAATAAATCATCCTTACTAATTGAGGTTATCATTATTATAATTACCAATTCTCTTCTGGGAAGAGTTTGAATTGAAGACAGAAGGTAGTATGCACCAACGAATACTAAAGACCATTTATTTATTTCTTGCACACGAGAAGTGGAAAATTCGATGCGACTATGAATTTTTCACTTCAACTGGGAATTTTAAAGAAATTTTCAGTCATGTAAACATGAAATTGATATTTTGAAACGTCAGTATTGATTCCAACTCAAAAATATAATATTTTTAAAAAAAAATTAAATTTTTTTATTTTATTTTAATAATAAATTAGTGTTTTCGTTTATAATATAAAATGTGGCTGTTGTTGTTATTGCAAATGCAATTCATGTCGTCTTCCTACGCATCACATCTTCACTATACCTTAAAATACACTTCAAGTCATTGTCCCAGACCTAGAAAAGTGCTTATGCATGCTTTTACCCCGTTTCTTCAGCTCGTTGCTTTAGGCATGTGTGCCAAGTGAGGTTATATTCGAGGGAAAAAATGATAGGAAAAATATAAATAAAAAAGAATCGTATTTAAAAATAGTTCAACTTCAAGAGCGCCCCTATTATAGCGAGAAGAAAATGGTGATTTGTATTAAAGTAGGCTCTTGAGTATTGCATTACTTCGGGCGATTTGTATACGGGGAAGTGAACTGCACAGGCCTCAGGTTGACTGACTGACCCCGCTGACCTTTTCTCGTGCTTATATGGGGAGCAAATTAGACTCAGTTCAACTTGTAAATCACAAAAGGAGAAGAAGAAAGAAAAAAAAAACCAGAAAAGTTGATTGGGTTTTTACGTTTCCACGAAATTGATGGTGCATAGCAACCAGCACGAAAAAAATAGCTTAATTTTCTTAGATTACGTGTATAAATTTATTTACCGCAAAGACTGATACGACGTTGGTGATTAGGATGTGGGAAAAAGACGCATGGTCACCTGGTGGGCAGTGCGTGACTAGGACGAACTCGACTGAGATTTATAGATGCAGCAATAACTGCTGTCGTCCTTGTAAGAACGTGTGACATTGTACAAACAAACAGGAAACTTGTTGTTCCTTCACGTTTTTATGCAGTCTCGGGTTGGTTGTTTTTTTTGTTGCGAATCTGTTCAAACAAACGTGTATTTAATTAGCGCACTTTTAATTTCGTTTGTTTTCTTTCTCTTAAAAATCGATTACGGTCTAATTAAAAGCCTGGGAAAGTTTTCTACAATTATTTGTTATCCAATTTTCGCAGGTGTTGTTGTACGCAAAATGACACACTGTGTCGAGTATAGCAGGTGCGTAAATATTTGTTTAACTCTACCCTCCTAGTCTTGTGTCGCCCGTTTTTCAAATTAGTGGCAGAGAGCATTCGGTTCAAATTGGGTTGGAATACAAGTTACCGATTCTATTTTTCTCCCCGTTTCAATTTTTTTCTTCGCCCCTTCTCTTCGTCTGTTGGCATCGTTGCTAGCTCGTTTATCAATTTCTTCTTTTGATATAAACACTTTTCTCCCCCTTCCCTTCCCTTCCCTTTCTTTCTTTTTTATATATATTTTTTTTTTGCCTAAAATTTTCTGCACACATACAGCGCGGATGGTAAAATGACATTGGAATAAAATGGTAATGCAGACGTGGTCGAACTTTTTGAATTTGATTCAATTTGAAATGACTGCCAGAAAAGGGAGAACGAGGGTGGGGGCGGAGAGTGAGAGAAAAAGAAGAGATGTCAGTAGGAGAAAAAATGGAAAAGACGAAAGGGAAGGGGTCATGAAAAATGCATGACAATTTGACAAAGGACGCGCGTTCGCGCTAAGATAAACTTCACGCACTCACTCGTCTCCACTGACTGTCAATAACACTTAGTAATCCAACGAGCAGAAAGCGCGAAACGCGAAAAGGAGCGTCGAAAATGGACGCGTGCAATAATTAAACATGCGCCACTTGCCAGGCTGAGTGGGAGTGGTGTTGCTTGGGGGAATTAAGGCTTAACTCTTGTGTCCATCCGGCGTGGACAGTGATGGATGCATAGCCTTTACGAGGAAGCATCGAGTGACCCTTGTAGTTAGGGAAAAGCTTTTTGTACGGGTGCGTGTGTGTTCTACGACCTCAAGCATGGACGCCCCCTACTGGCCACGTGCTATCGAGGTCTATCTGCGCGCAATCTCCATTTCTTTTTTGTGATGGATTGCCTCTTGTCAAAGACAGGCTTGTTTACAATTTGTGTTGGAAGTTGATGCACATTATATCTGTCTTCTACAGATTATACGTCAGTCATGACCAGACAAAAAAAATTTATCATCCATTTTGATTTTGATTTTGAAAAAAAATTCCAGTTTATTGTGATTGTGGTGCTCGTCCAACTCGAATGGTTCATGTTTTCGTTTGTTTGTCGAATGGGATTTGAAAAGGTAACTTGAGTGTAATGGCCTCATTTGCATACATCGGATGTATTTTACTTAATTATTCGAATTATTAAAATGTATATTAAATTAAAATTGTTGTTGCTTCTAATTTCGATAGATGAGATAATAAGATTATGAGGTTTAACTCTGCTAGTATGGTAATAAAGTTTATTAATTTGGATTTTGGTGCTTCATCAAGACTGGTTTGATGCTTGGAAGCCTTTTGCCTTTTATCAGTGCACAGTGCTAAATAAAGGGATTTAGCGGTCACTTGACTCGAGAGCTTTGTAATTAGATTTGTTCAACTAGAATTATTAAATCCTGTATTTGAAGGGAATTTTTATGTGGTGTTTGGTTTGACCCATGAAAGAAGCAATTCCTATTTAGGCAAGACACCGAGAGAGGAAAAAAATGACCTCATGATATTTCCTTAATTGTAAATAGAATTTTTATTTAAAACAAAAAAAATAAAGTAATAACAATAATTTAATATATGACAGCATAAAAGTGGCAATTTGCTATGTAAATACAACGTGGCAAAAACTAGTGCTGGGAAAAGCAGAAGAAATCTGAGCTCTGATGGATCCCCAAATTGGAAATACCAGAAATCTCATTCGTGCTCCGTGTGAAAGGTTCCGCTGAAGGGAGTATCAAACACGGCACAGCAGCAGGCCTGGAAGGCAGCACATTTTGATATATAGAAAGTTAAATTTAATTTTCCCATTTGTTTCGCCGACAGCCCCCCTTTAATTTTACTGGCTTTTTCGAGGGACCGCACTAAATGTATCAACTGCATCCAAAACTGAGCCCGATGCAGGATTAAGGGATTGCAATAGCATGACGTGGGTCTTTAATAATCTGTGTGCACTGGGCTCGCCGATCAATTTTAATTTCTACACTTATCACGTGCAAATCAGGTCCTGTCAGCGAAAACGTATATTTGTTGTGTGTTAGTGCGCTATTAAATAGAAACCCACGGTTGATCGGACGATAAACATCATATTCAATAAGTAACGGTCGTCTCCATTATTAGATAACCGATATCTAAGTTGAAAACCGTTACATCGATCCAGCTAATAGCATAAAAATGATACAAGCGATGGAGTGCGCCGTGCGCATGCTCTCAAATGCACTGATACCTCGCGACATACAATGAGAGCAGAGGCAAAATCGGATATATGAAACTTTTTTCTCTCCTACTTTTCTTATCTCAAGTTATTTTTGGCAGCAACAATTTTTTTTTTCGATAATTTTCTCGATTTGTTCAATTACAATAATGCGTTATCATATAAGGGAAATCCCCTTTAAAGTCCATTGATCAGTGTATAGGTCGGTCGTTGCACTCGACTGTCGTTCAATTTGCAAGATGTCACATGCTCTTTTGATATCATCAGTTTCTCATCTCTCGTTTGCTTACCTCTCTACCCAGGGTCATTTGCAACTAATAGGAATGCCGCTTGTGCATTTGCATTTGCTTGTACATTTTTTTTTTTTGCGTGCTTCTGTGCACGCGATGTGGCGGTAATTTTTCCAAAATGCTGCAGTAAAACTCGCACCCTCCACCTTCTATCTTTTATTCCCGTGTATACACGCAGTTTGCTGAGGAAATTTCTCCCATAATTCCGCTTTCTAAGGGTGATTGGACTCGTATGGAAAAAAAATGAATGTGAATTTTTTCCCCCTCTTATATATATATATATATATATATATATATATTTTTTTTTTTGTGATTATATTTCTAAAAATGAAATTTTTTTTATAAAATGTAAACTCTTCGGTGATATGGAATCACAGTTGCAAATTCCTGCAGGGGAAGTTACTAATGATGCTTATTGATTGCATTTACATTTCGGTAATTAATGCGTTAGTGTAATCAGCTTTTCATTAATATTACGATCCGAATATGACAAGTTAAATTCAATTTATATGCTGGGCAATAATACATGTAAAAAAACATGTGTAGCAATAACCTTTGAAAGTAAAAAAGATAAAAAAAAAAAACCGTAATCTATTCATCTAATCTGCTAGATTTATTTATTGTAAGTTAATGTATTGTGTTGTATTTGAAGTTTATTATGTCATTGGTCTCGAGTCGCAAAAAATAATTAGAGAAACCTGTTTTTAATAAGACAGTTGATGATTATTTTCAAACTATTTTATCTTGTTGATGTCCTTTTTGACTTTTTCTTTTGTCTGCTTGTGGTATATTGAAAACTACTGTGGAATATAAACAGATTATTGACCTGGGGATAATTCGAATGTGGTGTTTCTTTTGTCAATTGCATAATGGTTAATGTTTAATGATGGGAGTATTACAGTATAAGCCTATTGAAATGCAGATAGTACAAGCATTTTGTATCTGATTTGTGCACAAGCCAGTTTGCTACATTGAATTGCACTGCTTTTATGTGGGTTGCATTAAAGCTAAAGCGAAAAGGTAAAAGGTATTTTGTAAATTGTTTTATCTTTTCAAAAATTTGTGTTTAATCTGATGATGTGAACATTCAGGAAAATAATTTAGTTCGTGTGTATACAATAGAGTATAATGTTGTTTTTATTTTCTTATGTAAACAAAAGAGATTTCTTAACATCTTTGGTGTGACCTCTAAAGGAAATGGAGGTCGTCATTGATTTAGGCTGAAACCTACATTTAAGATTATATTAAACTGAAATTGCATGAAAACTAGTAAACACAATAAATTTAAAGCTCTATTTGACATTTAATGATAATGACCTCCATTGCTGATCCCCCATAATTCGCAGCAAATGCGGCTCAATAAAATGACATCCGTGCAAATCAGGTTTTCAATGTATACAGTGTGGCACTAACTTTTCACCTAATTTACATCAATTTAATTGTAATTTTATTTACGTTTTATATTTTATCTCTTTAATCTAGAATTTGGAAGACAGGGAAAAGAAGATTATAAACCAAAAAGATCAGTTGTATAGAGAACAGAGGTACCTGAAGAGGAGGCTAGAACAGCTACACACATTTACGGGCAACATGCAGAAGAGGCGTAGTGTGAGTGAGTGTAGCACTTCAACCTCGGCCTCCTCCACTTCTTCCACATCTGAAACAGGTAGAAGAGAAAATATAAATGTTTTCAGCAAAAATCATTCTTTTCTTTATACATTTTTTTTTTTTTTTTTTAAAAACACGCGATTTTTTACAGCGTGAATTTCAAGCTTAGAGAGGAAAGTGGGTGGGGAAGGGAGGGATAAAAAAGGGAGTAAAAAGGAGAAAAATGCAGTGAAAAATGACCCGCATCACTGCACTAGCATGTAAGGGTGACGTGAGCTCGTGAACGTCACTCATGTTGAAAGTGAAAGAAATGGAAAGGCTCCCATTTGAAATGGGAACCAAAAAGAAATTCAGGAACGCACTATATCGGCCTTGAAAGGAGAACGAGACAAGCTGCAAGAGATTTGTAACGGGGTTTCAAACTTGTGAAAGGGGGGAGGGGAAAAAATAATTCACCCAGTGTAAAAAGGGAGCGAGAAAAAAAAAATGTCATTCAGTGAAGAAGAAGGGAAAAAACGCCCACTTTTATTCACTCATTGGGATTTGTTCTCTGAATCTGGCATTTGGAATTATTTCTCTCTTTCTCTCTTTTCCTTAATTCCGCGAGCTTGTTCTACCAAGCAGAAAATCGCGTTCACCAGCCCCTGGCGCCCTTTGCGTGGCGTTTGCCTGCCAAAATGACAACGTTTGTAATATGTGGTGAGAGTTTTCCTGTGTCACTGTGAATCACGCATTGTATGCAAATTACTCTTAATTGCAATCTCTGCCAACCGGAGGCAAATACCTCGATCACTGGACCGTTCATTTGTTCAAACTGTTTTTCTCTTCTTAGCATTTATTTTTTTAAATTGGAGAAGTAGTTATATAGACTGAAATCACGAGTTTGGCTGAAATAATGACGTAATAAAACGTTGAGATTGCAGTATCCAACGAATCACGTGTTAATCATCAGTCAGTGAACCACTCTCGTACTGCAACTCATCAATTTGGGGATTTTTTTTTTTCCCTTTTCAAAAACAACTCGGAAACTCCAGTTGCAATTTGAAAAAAATAAAAAAAATAAAAAAAATAAACCACCGGTAGAAAGTGTGATGTTTTCCACGAGTTGGTAAATGCAATATTGAGTATATTGTGATATTTGGGCTTGTTTGAGGTGCGCAAATCTTCGCCTCTTTAATTCTTAATGCTCGCGCTTGCCTTTGCCAGTTGGGAGTTGTAAACTTGCAAATGTTTGGAGTTTGCGAAAAGTTTTAATTGTGCATGCCCACAACGAATTGCGATAATAAGATATTGCAAGTAGTTGCAGTTTTGAACTCCCCACGGAGATGGGGACCAAAGTCCGTTCGGCATCGCGGAGTTGGTCTTACAAATTGCATTTTTCACCGCATTAATATTCAATGTTGTGCTAATTATACAAAACATTTTAGCCAAATCGATATGTTCCAGTTGAGATGCTTCCCTGGTCAGTTAAATATTCAAGTTTTAACTTGGGAAGTCAGACAGCTCATCAATCTGTTTAACTCCCTCTGTGCACATTTGACCTCAAAGCTGCCTTTTTCTCATCTGAATAATCGCAATTTAACCAATTTTTCAGCCTAATCTCTAATGGCCAAACGCAATGTGGGTTCCCCCCACCCCCCCGTCTACTCGCCACTTTTAATACGAAAAGTCTCTCCTCCCTTTTTTCAAAAAAAAAAAAAAATATGGTCGTTAAGGTCAAGTTCAAAATTACATTTTTTCGACGTGATCTACAGGTGAGATAAAGCCGACCCCTGGGTGTGTAAGATGTGTTCCTTCGCCCTCATTCTCTATCTACTTTCCAATCTAAAAGGAGCACTGGGAGATCATTTCTTCGTTTCCACTCTTGTGTTTTATTTCAAACGCGAACAGCCAACATGCTCGATGGTGTTGTATTGCATTTGCATGCAGAATTATTGCAGGAGATGAGCTCTACCCGGGTATGTTGACCTCGAGGGGTTGCTCAAGGCATCGCATTCTGGTTTTCTCAAGAAGGTGGGCGCCACCACCTTCCCAGCGTCCTCCTTCACCTTCCCCATCTCATTTGTTCCACCTGAGTTGTTGAGCCGTTGCTCCTGGCGCGCACGCGCACTCGGTCCCTTCGTTCGACTCGGGACTGGGATATATTGATGAAGGGGCTAAGAGGGGGTCCTATCTCGCGCGGGGGGTTGATTGCTGTTCCTCTTTAACCCCTCCCACTTCCATCTCGGCCTCCTCACTCATTATCATCATAATCATCAACATTATCGTCAGTTGCCCATCTTTCTCTTCACTTTCCACTCCTACTCCAGCCCCCTCTTCGCTCTACTAGTCATTTTCTTATCTTAAAGTGGATAAGTTTGCCCAAAAACTTGTGGCGGAGTTTGCAAAAATCGAACGCATCGACATACTTTAAATTTAAAATGCAAATTTCCAATGCAAATTTGAGAATCTCGGATAAAGCTTTTCATTTTATCTTTAAAAAAATGTACCGTGAGAGAAATCCACTTTTGTATTCATTTCAATTTATTCGAGCGAGACATTTTCCATCCAAATACAGAGGGAGGAGAAAAAAGGAGGACACTTAATGCATAAATAATTGACAAGCAAATGATTGATGGGGCATCGTGAAGACGGCAGGATGGAAATTGGTAGGAGGAGAGATAGCGAACCATTGCTGAAGCAGCCAAGTAACAAGCCTTTTGCAGTAATTGGCTGACTAAAAGTGTAACAGTGTTGTCTCATGCATTGTGCAAAGTGCTTGGTTTGTAGTTTGCAGCTCTTGAATATGTGTCTCGAATACAACTTTCCCAATTCTTCGCCTGGCTGACCATAAAAATTACATATTGAAGTGCAGCGCCTTGCGAGATGGTGTTGTAGCATAAGTTAATAGCGGTGTAATAAGAAGACATTTTTTTTTTCCTTATTAAAAATGAAAAAAGTGGGGCTATAAAAACGAAATTGTGAGTTTATTTCAACTTGTTTTGTCAGTTAAAGTTCATTTCATCAAAATTGTATTGCAGAAAATATGCTCTCTTTTATGTAATGTAGTTAATGGGGATCTTCTTATCAGGACTGTGCAGATTAAGTAATTTGCAGTTAACGGGTTGAAACAAAAAGTGAAATGATTTAAATGAAAAGAAGGGGGGGGGGGGAGAGAGAGAGAGGGGAATG
>JAQFXT010000197.1:0-59699 GCA_034683725.1 Strigamia crassipes
AAAATTTGAAAAATTTTGGAAAAATTTGAAAAATTTTGGAAAAATTTGAAAAATTTTGGAAAAATTTGAAAAATTTTGGAAAAATTTGAAAAATTTTAGAAAAATTAGCAAAAATTTGGAAAAATTAGCAAAAATTTGGCAAAATTAGCAAAAATTTGGCAAAATTAGCAAAAATTTGGAAAAATTAGCAAAAATTTGGAAAAATTAGCAAAAATTTGGAAAAATTAGCAAAAATTTGGCAAAATTAGCAAAACTTTGGCAAAATTAGCAAAACTTTGGAAAAATTAGCAAAAATTTGAAAAAATTAGCAAAAATTTGAAAAAATTAGCAAAAATTTGGAAAAATTAGCAAAAATTTGAAAAAATTAGCAAAAATTTGGAAAAATTAGCAAAATTTTGTAGTCAAAGGCAAAATTTTGCAAATAAATGCAAAAGTTTGCACAAAAACGCAAAAGTTTGCACAAAAACCCCAAAAAGTATGCAAAAATTGTCTAAAATTTGCAAAATTTTGCTGATTTTATCAAATTTTGCAGGGTTTTTGCAAAAATTTTTAGAGAGGGGGTGGCAAACTCAGAAGTCGCCCCGGGCGGCAAAAGTTATAGCTACGCCACTGGCTAGCCCAAAGTTTAAATCTAGTTCTGGTTCTTGGTGCGAGCTCATCTAGCCCAAATTTATCTAGTTTAAAAATGATTAAACCAGATAATTTAAAGTATGAACTAGATAACTGCCAAAGCTAGCCTAAAACCTTCCCACAATTTCCTGCACGCATCAATTGAAATTAAATGGCGGCTGACAATCAACGTGCAGCATCAACAATTCCAAGGAAAAAACTATGAAAGATAGCGAAATTGTTGTTCTCATCCAACTGTGGTTAGAAAACAGGATGATTTAAGGAGGACTAAACGTAATTGCATTGTTTACCAAAAAATGGCATTGGCTTTTTGCATTTTGGTGCGAACGCATTAGACTGAACTTTTTAAACCAATATATCAGGCCAGAACTAAATTTAAACTTTGGGCTAGCTCAAACTTTCTGGTGCGAACAAGGTATTAGTTAACTACCAAGGCTAGCTCAAATTTTTAGGTGCGAATAGGGTAGTTAGGTCAAAGCTTAATTTGATTCGAACAAAGTAAGAAGCTACAATAAACTGCAAGGACCCCAAAAATGTTACACCATGAAACACTCTTTGCTTTCATTTTGTGTGCATAAAAGGGCCCCACATTTGTTGTAGCTTTTTCTCCCAATTAAAAAAAAAAAAATACTCATTCTAGGCCATCCATTTTCGATTCCGCATACTAAAAACAAGATGGTGTTGTTTTGCGCGTCATCTGGCGTAGAAATATGTTTTAATTACTATGATATGAACAAGAAAACAATTCCTTTTTCTTCTTTATCTGTCGTAGCTTCTGCTAATGAAATTTGCATCTGTTCCTACATGTTGTTTTTCCATCCCAATGATTGTTTTTTCCATTAAACATGGCGGCAGCTGTCCCCATATTGCCTGACCTTATTGAGCTTATAACGAGTTTAAACATTTTATAACAAGATGGCGAACTTGGGGGAGGCTGACACGGAGCAGCCATTAATCACTAGGAGGCGCTGCTATCATTTTGGCCCTACCAACAGGTGTCTCTCTTCCCTCGTGACGTCAGAAGCGAGTGCTCACCCCTTTACACAGACACTTTTTTTATATTTTGATTGGCTGATCAAATACATGGCAGCAACCTCGGTGCAGTGAAGATTATTGTTGCGAAGCGGCAATCGAGGAACTGCGTATAGTAACACCCCTGGTCTGGTTTGGCCACGTGCGGCTCTGATCAAAGTGGATGGGGATTTTTTTTGATTGGATGAAGTCAGAAGCGAGTGTTTGGGAATGGGATTTGGCAGTGATTTGTGATATTTAATGGATGTGTTTTTTTTTTTTCTTTTTCTTTTTTTTGCTGTTTTCTTTTTTAAATATAAAAATGGGGTGTTGCCATCACTTAAATAAAAATAAAAAAAAGGAAGAAAAACGACGGTTGAAAGTGACACTTTGAAAAAAACGTGAAATATAAATGCATTCTTTGTGAATGGCTGTTGAAAACACGTTCGTATGGTTTATTGTTCTATAGAGATCAACCCAAAAATAATTCAAACAGCAGGAACTCGCGTTATACATGTAACCGTGATATTTCACATTTGGTTTATAACGTACAAAGATGTGTAAATTTGAATTTCTGCAATGGTTATAGGTCTTTGGTTATGCATGCTGCATTTTTTTTTTGTTTAAAACTGTAATAGCACCAACTTAGAAAAAAATTCTGTTAACACAGACATGGGTCATTCTTGACCCCCAACCAAGCAGGGCCTAATTAATAAATACCGTATTTCTTCGATTAAAGGTCGCGGCTTATATTTGCAAACGCAATTTTTTGCCACGATCTAGAATCGAGGGCGACTTCTATTCGAGGGCGACTTTAATTGAAAACGTCGAATTCCACATAACATTACGTCGGGTAAACGTTCCCATTTATGTCACGACGACGTTTTGTTTGATTGTGGTCACGTCGTAATGTTAGTTGTTATGTCCTAATTACGTCTTCTAACATTAGAAAGTCCACTTTTAGGCAGAAAACCTACAAGTTCAACTGCAAAATACAAATATAAATCGTTCTCGAATATTAGCCGCGGCTTGTATTCGAGGGCGACTTGTATTCCAAGTGTTAATATTTTGCCGCGACTTGTAATCGAGGGCGACTTTAAATCAAAGAAATACGGTAGACAGATTTTAATATGGCCCTGACGCCAAGTAAATAAAGCTTTCAGATAATCTACAAAAATGATTTTCTGTTTTCTGATTATTTCATTTTTAAGTTGACATTTAACCAATTTGTTATTTGTTGTGTCAGGAAAATAGGAAAGTGTTGGGTAAATAAAGAAATTTCAGAAAGTTTTTAAAAAAAAAACTTAATAAAACAGTTTTGTGGATCAAAATGTATACCCAAGTTGTTGACAAGGAGGATTAGGATATAAATGGTCTACTGTGCTATTTTTGTCAGTTTTTTGTAGTTTGATATCAAATTTTTAATACCAAGCTCCAATCACTTAATCTCCCCAAGAACCGCCTCTTTTCAATGAGCCCTTGAGAAAAGATTCTCCATCCCACTCCCATATCTAGGCTTAATCCACAAAAAAAAAAAAAAAAAATTAAATTTTTTTTTCTACTTTCTAACCCCTTTTGGCCATTTTGATCCTCTTTGTGGGTAATTTGCATTGAAAGCGAGACTTCGGACATGACACCCTTTGCTTCAGCCATCTTGTCATCCCCACCCTCTCTGTATGCTGTATATCCGTTAGTCTCTAGGTGGTATGTGTTGAATATTTTTTAAAGCTCAGTCGTCACGGTTAAATCAAACCAGAGTGAGCAAAAGGAGAAAAAAAAAAGTAATTAGGAATATGTTGATAAGTTTTGAGTTGCAGCTGGGATTTAAGTTGGTGTATTGAAGCGGTTGTTAAAAAGAGGGTTGGTTGCATTTTGTGGTTTGATAGAAAGGGTTTAAAGGGTTATTGTGGCTCCTAAATCCTCTCTTTGAGATTTAGCACTAGTTTTGAGGTCAAGAGTAGGAGTGAAAACGAGGCTGACTGGCTTTTTCAGCTTTCACTTAAGCTTATTTTTGCATAGAGAAGGTGAAGAAAGACCAGGTGAAATTAGTTTCACTTTTGAATGGGGTGTGCTTTTGGTGCCATCTTGAATTTTAAAACACTACTTGAGGTTGGGGAATGCTAGTGAAATGTGCAAGCAAAGCACAGTTCTCTTTTGAGACAAATTTTCATAAAAGAAATAAAAGAGATTTAAGTTAACAGTTTAGCAATAGAACAATTTATATGTAGTCCAAATATATAACTATCAGCTTCTTAACATATTCTTTTAATGCAAATGGAGACAGATACCTCAAGTGTGAACAATTATGATGTTTGTCACAGAGACTGAGGGGTTTTATATAGCATCCTGATTTATGGTATATAAGCCGCGGCTTATACAAGAAAAAAGTTACTTTTTCAAAAAATTTAGATAAATTTAATAAATTTTAGCCAAAATTTAGCTAAATTCAATGAATTTTAGCCAAAATTTAGCTAAATTCAATGAATTTTAGCCAAAATTTTGCTAAATTCAATGAATTTTAGCCAAAATTTTGCTAAATTCAATGAATTTTTGGTAAAATGTAGACAAAATTTTCCCCACATTTCTCAATATTGTATTGAGAGTCCATGACGCTGAACACTGCCGTCAGCGGTCTCTTGAATGAATAGATTGGTTTATGTTTTAACCAATTTTACGCAAACTCGTACACTTGCATTAACATGAAGACTCCAAAACACATTAAAATGTAATAAATTTACTTAAATTTTGGATCAATTTAGTAAATTTTAATAGATTTCAACCATTTTCAGACTTTAAGGGAGAGGAGGTAGACTATGAATGTTCTCCATGTACAAAAACGAAGTTTTTTGTATTGAAGAATCTAAAGTTGTATTACAAACACAAGGTGAATGTGACGTTTAAGTGGCTACGTTGTTTGCAAACATGTTGATTTGGTTGCTTAAGAGCATTTCGGTTTGTGATTCTATTGGAGTCCTGGTTACCTAAATCAGTAAAGCACCTGTCCGCCAAACGAGGGATCTGGGTTTGACTTCCAGCTCTGGACGCCATAAAGTCCGAGATGGTTCGTTTCTTTCAACCAGAAATTTGGGGGCAGGACGCAGTACGTACAATATGGATTTTCTCTAAATACAAAAAAGAAGTTTTCTGCGTTGAAGAGGTTACATGTAAAGGTCTTTGGAGGCAAAACGTTAGAGGACCTAAGAAAGATCAAATTATGTTTAACTAAACAACAACAACTACTGGTAATTTCAAAACAGGAAGTTGATTAACAGTTCAATTTGCGCATGCGCAAATGTTGAATTCTGGGAGAATTTTAAGGTCTTTCTAAGTTGAAATCCGATTTTCTTGATTTCTGAAAATCAATGAAATCAGGATTTTAGAAATCCATTTTACTTTGAACGCATCTAATGATGTAAGTGACACAAGGTATTGTTTATATTATTGTTTGGCTGTAAGTAGATCGAATATAAGGAAATGAGCAGCTCTGGGACAGAATAATACTTGACTGCTTTGCCCTATATTGCCTTTAAAAGCCGGGACTAACGCAAACTGTCAAATGATCACCATTGCATTCATTTATACCCTATAATTGGTTTCAATTGATTCATATGTTCTCAGCTGGAAACCCATTGTAGCATTCAAATACTTTCAAAGCTCTCTCCACCCTACCACACCATTTTCCATATAGTTTTTTATTCACCTCATCTTTTCATAGTTCTCCTCGCGCCCAAAAAATATTTATGGCACAGCAAAATGGTTGAGGCTAAAGGGTTGACTCTAACTACCCCCATCACCCCCATCCACCAATCTCTTGTCAACAAAAAACGAGAGTAAAAAAAAATTGCCTATTATTGCCTCCTTAGTGGTCCTCCAAAAATATACCCCCCTTGGGTACAAAGGATTGACGCCATCTTGAAATAGGGCTGAGGGTGAACGAAGGATTAACCCGCCTCTTTTCGGTGGGGACATTAATTTATAGCATACAAGAAGGGGGTTAAAAAATGGCAGGCTGGGGGTAAGAAGGATTATGGGAGGTTGGGTTTTGATTTTTTTTAATAAGTGAACCCCCTCTACAACGAATTTGGTGTGAAATTGGGGGTAATTATGGGGAAACTGGAAGGCATTGTTGCGTCGAATTGAATTTTGGGTGGGAAACGGTCGAATGAATTGCACAAATGAATGTTAATGTCAATAATGATGCGTTTTACTGATTGACAATATTTGTAGTAAAAGGGTTATTACCCCCTTCTTTACATTCATCCCGTCCCTTGCACATTTCAATGGCCCCAGCTGCACCCCACAATTTTTTTTTTTTGTTTGGCACAACTTTTACTTGCACCCATCTTAAAACCGCACGTGAAAAACATAATATTAGTAAAACGGAAAAAATTGCGACAATAAACCAACTCGTGCCCCTTCTTTCATTCATGATAATACGTTTATTATGGCGTCCGGCCGAAGAAGAAAAAAAAATTAAAATATGGCGTATTGTTGCGATTCTTTAAAAAAAAAAAATTTTCATCCTTGTTTATTGTTGTTGTTGTTGGTTTTTTGTGTTTGGGAAAAAATTGTTTTGTCTTAATGAACAAAAAGAGTTTGTTTTTTGGGCCATTGTTTATCATTGTTGCCCTTTTTATTTGTTAACAGTTTTTTTTGTTGAAAATTGGTTGTATGGCATTTGCATCATTTGCAGTCTACCTCTGTCTTGAGCACAGCAGCAGTGGCAAAGGCGCGCCCTCTAATGGAGTTGGCACGTGCAAAATTTGGATGCAGCTGAGGACCAGATAAACGACTTTTATCCCTTGGTATACATTTGGAGAAAAGAAAATGTGACAAACATAAGAAAAGTTTTTTTTTTTTGTTTTTTTTTGTTTATAATGGGTGAATAGGAGGTGGGAATCAGCAACTCCCTCGATTTGTTATCAATTGGGGAGAAGCGAAGGCGGGGGTCACACTAATTAAGCGATTGGGGCAAATCAACACAGATCCCCACTGGCTCCATTTGTATCCTATTTTTCCCCTACGTGATGATAATAAAGCCCTAGAGATGGGGATCAAAGTGGAGAAATTTAAAGCCAATTAAATAATGGCAATTGAGGTCAAAATGAATTGATTGGCAATGGATTAAACAAGAAAGGGATTAAGCGACTTTTCAACGCCACGTGATCACCTTTAGAGCAGTTAAAATATCCTGTCATTTGTATTTTTTAGTGTTAGGCTTAGTCTAGAAGACAATAGAGAGTTTGCGCAAACAATTTCTTATGCTTATGATCCTTCCTGATGATTATAATTATAAGGATCTAGTCATACGCATAAGGAAAACTTTTCCTCTTTAACAGTATTTTATAAAATAGTGTGACCAATCAGATCACTCTCATCCTTATGATTTTTGCAAATGGCGCTGTCAACATTCTATCACCTCAGCACTTTGCACGTTTGAATCTAGCAATCCAAGTAACCATTGGATGACTTTAAGCAGCGAATTATTACATCATAGTGTAATAAGTAATCCTAGTCACGAGTAAGTAAAATATGCAGTAAAATATATTTTATTTTTGTTTCCGGATTTTAAGTATAACAATGTAAGTATAAGGAAAATTGCGTAACCTCAACATATAACTTGAACCTTATGCTTATTATTATAATCATAAGGAAGGATTACAAGCATAAGAAATTGTTTGCGCAAAGATTGTGCTTTTTACTGTGCAACAATGATCAACGTGTAAATTTACACAAGATTCTCGTGTTATTGTAGCTCTAGTGTTGGAAGTTTGAATCGTGTTAATTTGATTCCAACTGTCAACCAAAACAATCTGACATATTAGCAACAATCAAGTTTAATGTTATTTTAACCTTCTTTAGATATATATATATATATTTTTTTTTTTTTAAAAAGAAAGAAAATCGGAATTTAAAAGCAGCTGTTGAAAATAATTAAGAAAGCAAATTTTAATTGAAAGATAATTGCATCCCAAGGAAGAAAAGAGAGTATGATGGGAAATTAATTAGCCTACTGACAGACAGACACACATACACATCACAAAGCAGATCAATCATTGTTGGATCAAATTTCTTATTGCAGCGATCGATCGATCGACTATCAACTCATCAATATTAATAATTTTATTATTTGCCATACTTCATACCGACAGATGTGTGAGCATTATTGTAAGTCAGGGGGTTGGAGTGGAGAATAAGGAAAAAGGGAGAAAATGGGGTGGGGGAAACAAAAAGCAACACCCTCTCGGGACGTATAAAGTCGGGAGGGAGGCCAACATATTGTTGCATAAGGCCTTTTTGTTCCATTTCCACCTCGTAATGCAACAATGGTTTAAAAACGTCAGGGACAGGTGCATTGTACCCCTACCTGGGGGGCGGGACTGGCATTTAATATGGCTGATTGTTGGACGGATTTTTTCCCATTGTTGGCGAGGGGAAAAAATGTCCATTACATTGTTTTTATTGGCGTGTCAATAGATTTTTCATTGTTGCCAAAGGAGAGAAAAAGTGATTGCATTACAATGGAAATGCAATGTTTATATAAATACAGATGTAAATGGCAAAAAAGGGCACTGAATTTGATTTGGCAGCCATATTGGGAAAAGAGAGAAAGAGGGGATGTGTTGGAGGGTGGGGAGGGTGGTCGGGGGTCCGTCAATTGGTCGTGGCGCCACCTTGTCATAATTTGTCAACCGTTAATTTCTAATTAAATCCTCATGCTCATTAGTCACTGCGCCCGCCTCTACCATGTGGCGCTCATTCGCCCTCCTACGGTCGCCATTTGCACTAATGATTTTCGCCCCTTGTGCGACTCTTAAAGAGTTTCGTGCAACAAATGGCGGATTTGAGCAATTGTCTTTTTTGGTTAATGATTGGAATAATAAATGGGGGATAATGGGTTTATTTCGGTTTTGATTTTAATTTTTTTTTTTTTTTTTGGTTTTTTTTTTTTTGGTTGAATTTGGTTGATTGTGCGGCGCTCCCTTGTGGTGACAGTTATAGTGGGCCGTCTGATTGAGTGTTGCCTCTTTCACACTCTATGGCCCTTGTCAACATGATCTTGCACACGCCTGATCAAAATAAATCACTCCACCTCACTCTCCATAATCCTCCTTTTGTCGTCGTTGAACCTTGTTTAAACTGGGTTGCGAAGTGCGGACCAATGGGCGATATAAATGAGTGGTCGGAAATAGAGAAAAAAATTAACCGATTTGTCTCAGTCTTGGGGTTTAGCAAGTTTTGTTTTGTAATGGGAGATGTAGGTTGCCATGTGTGTCACGCAGGGCAAATAACTGTTTAAACAAGAGTTGCTATTGGTGTGTGTCGAGTTGTTGTGGAATTACAGGCCAGTAAGGCTTTTCTTAATTTTTTTTCTTCTTTACATGTAGAGATGAATTGAAATTTAGTTTTTAGTAGTGAAACTTTGCATGACTAGATATATAAGTGAAGAGGTTTTGTTGACATTAAAATGTCACAACTTTACAACGACTGTAAGACTTTTTTTAAAATTACTTCTTTAGCGCAACTAACATTGTTATTTAACTACTTTATTCGACATTTTAAAGAATTTGCAAAAATGGTTTAATACCCAAAACGTTTTTGATCATTGCAGGTCATCCTGCAATGGTCGAAAACGTTTTGGCTAGAAAACATGTTTAAGACGTTAAGAAAGCGATGTCTTGAAGACATTAGTGGAAGCAAAATAGAATCGAAGAGTTTTAGTAAATGTCTTACGTCCATTTTTAAAATGTCTTCAAAAAGTTTTAGTAACGTCTTACATCCGTCTTTGAAATGTCTTCAAAAGTTCTAGTAAGGTCTTATATCCGTCTGTAAAATGTGTTTTAAGAGTTTTAGTAACTTCTTATATCTGTCTTTAAAATGTCTTCAATTTGGTTGTAAAATTGACATATCGTTTTTAAAAGTTGTTTATTATTCAGTTCTTCTATCAACACTTTTGGTCTTCTGAAAACCAAGAAAAGACAGCAAGACCATAGAAAGACGTCTTGAAGACCAACTTGCGCTTCTTGTGCGGACATTTAACCTTATCGAGTCCTGGACACTTAGTCATGTGTTTGGACGGCGGACACGGTTCGTGTTGTCGACTGGTACGTGTTTGTCGACGCCTAACTTAACCTATCCTAACCTGACCTAACCTATTTTTACCTATGTCAAATTTTTATCTTGTTGAATTAAAGCATCACGTTAACGTTGCTAACACGGCGTCGCTAACACGATGCTTTAATACAAACAACCCCCGTTTGGACCACGGCAATCGCCTTTAGACCGTGTTATCCATGTATACACACGACAAAGGACAGTAAGGAAAAGTTTGTAAACTATTGCATCAGTCGGGAAGTGAGTGGAATTCTGAGTTAGACGAAACATTACGTCAATTAGGTTTTACAAGTCTCGATTGCATATCCATTAAATGTAAATAAATAAATTTTATATGTGATTTGGAAAACCAAAGAAAATAAACAGTAATACAAAAAAATGTACAATTCACAATTTGAGCTGTAATTTGAAACGAGTTAGCTGTCTGCTCACATCGGGATGCGCAGTTTGAATTTAGCATCAAGTTACAAAGCACGAACTGTCGGTCTAGTACTCTAGTCTATCTAATACTTGTAACTAAACAAACGGTAAACAGAATGCATCGAAGTGTGTGCACATTTTCACATTGACCCCAACTCGACTTTCCCCTTGAAATGTTTTGCTGCTTGGCGTTTGGTAACATTGTTGTGTAAAGAGATCAAATTTGTGCGTAAATATGCGCCAATGGATGGCGGCGTCATGGGAGACTGGCCATTTGCTGACCAGTGGTGTTCCGCACAGACAAAAGAAGAAGGAAAACATCCGTAACCAGTGCTGCGTAACGGTAATTGGAGAAGGAAGGGTGGGTCGGTGGGTCGGTGGGAAGGGGAAAAGATATCAACAGCCGTTAAACACGGCTCGATGTATTTACTCGCCGCTATTAATTTGGAGTTTTTGCCACTAGAGGGTGCATGCGGAATATTAAACAGGAATGAAGTGAAAAGAGTAAAATTAAAGGATTAAATTTTTCGCAGGTGATACCGGATTAGAGGGCAACAAAGGGGAGCCACGTGAAATTAATGAGTTAAAAGGGGTCAAGGTGTGAATGGGATTCAATTGTAGATTGGGTCATATCTTTAGACTGAATAAACCAAGGGACCAAGGGCTTTAGTTTGGGTTTGAAAAATGGATTGGATTTAGTTCGAGTAAATGATCTAGGGGGAAATGATAAATGATGCATTTTTTTTTTTTTTTTACAGTTTTATTTTGGAATTTTATTTTCGTTTTTATTTTTTTCTCAATATTCTTGGACTTTTTCTTAGTTGCAATGGTCGTCGTTAGAGCTCACTACGGAAGGGATCGTATTTTTAGAAAATGACAATGTGGTGTATTTATGAAAACCAATTAATAACTCTGAGAAATCAGCTAAAATCACATTAAAATGGACTAAAATCACTGTAAATATCAGTTGTTTTGGTTTTCTGATTTATAAATCGCAGCCGCCATTTGTAGGTAGTTTTGGTTTCTCTCACCCGGTGGCGATACTTGCTTGGCTCAGATGTGATCCTGGATTTCAGAATAAGATCCTGGAATAAAGAAAATGGTATCTCGGCGAGCGGACAGCTCGGAATATGACTCTGATAGTAAGTTTTTGCACCGATTATTAACCGGTCGGAGGCATAATGCGATGTTTATTTATAGGGTCGAGTTTGAAAGAGAAATCGGACGATAAAAGTACATCAAATACATCAAATACAAGTAGAGCGCACGCAACGAGCAACAAGGAAGGATTTGTAGTCATAGTCGGAGTTTTCATATCCGCATTGCTCATTCTAACTTTTGTATATAGCAAATTTCCTCAGTTAGACGAGTGAGTTTTATCTAGTTAGTTGGATAGATGGATTTAAAAAAAATAATTATATTTTGTTCGAATTGTTTGTTTGAAGGGACGAGTTAGAACATTTAAAACTACCACGCGATATCGAAGATGCGAAGAGATTAGGAAATGTTCTTTCTCGCTACAAAGATAAATATTACTACGAAGTGTTGGGAGGAATTTTTATCGTGTACATTTTGTATCCTCTTTAAAATTTATACTGGTGGGGCGGGCCAATACGACAATTTGTTTTATGTAAATAACGCATTTTTATGTGCAAAAGTGACAATTTTATGTGCAAAAGTGACAATTTTATGTGCAAAAGCGACAATTTTATGTGCAAAAGCGACAATTTTATGTGCAGAAGAGACAATTTTATGTGCAAAAGTGACAATTTTATGTGCAAAAGTCAAACTTTTATTTGCAAAAAAGTCAATTTTCGTGTAAAAATTTATTTTTATGTGCAAAAATGATTTTTGAAGACCAAAACGGTCATTTTTACATGTAAAAAGCTTAAAAATGGTCATTTTTACATTTAAAAAGCCCAAAAATGGCCAAATTTACACATTAAAAGCTCAAAATTGTTATTTTTCACGTATAAAAAGCCCAAAAACACTTAAGTCCAAAAACTAATGCCCTTTTCTCAGTCAAGTGTTGCGTACAATTGAAAATATCAAATTTCCTTAATTATTTTCTCAGTTTGCAATCATTTGCAATCCCTGGATCAATTTTTCTCAGCATTTTGTCAGGTTTCCTCTTTCCCTTCTACGTGGCTTTAACGTTAATCTGTCTGGTACATATAATTTAAACTCCCTAAAAAAAAAATTCAAAAAAATAAAACAATTCAAAAAAATCTTTCTAATTAGTGTTCCGCCATTGGAGCCTCGTTATGCTACTCGCTTTCAAATCTCGTTGGCCGAAACATCGTCCAAAAATACTTTCCCCAAAGAGCCAAAGACTGGGCAGAACAGGTGACAACAAACCCAACTAAATTAATTTTTACTCATTCCAATTTTTTTAAATTTTAATTTTCTAAATTACTAGGTGAACCGTCATTCGGACCACTTACTATACTACATAATATTCCTCCGCATCACTCCCTTTCTTCCCAATTGGTTTATTAACATCACATCGCCGGTGATCGGCGTGCCGCTAAGACCCTTTTTCCTAGGCACGTTCATCGGCGTCGCCCCGCCATCTTTTGTGGCGATTCAAGCTGGAATGACGCTCCAAGAGCTGAGCTCGTCCGCCGACGCGCTGTCTATGAAATCGGTTCTTATTCTGATCGGTTTCTCCTTGTTGGCGCTAGTTCCCGTTGCGCTCAAGAGCAGGCTCCGCGAGAAAATGGCGTGACTTTGTTGTTAAGACAATTTAGACATTTTATAATGACAAGCATTCCGTGTTAATTATTCAGGGTTTACTTTATTTATATAGTTTTAATTTAAAATTAAATTATTTCAGTTTGTTAATAAAATGATCCCATGAAAGTGACTGTGGTTTCCTTTGTGGCGTTGACGGGGAGCGAGAGGGGTCGCCAGAATTGCCAGTTGTAGAACACTGCAATGGAAGAGGGCAACGATGAGTGATTTTTTATTTTATTTTATTTTATTTTATTTTATTTGATCGTACGGATGTCTTTGGTTTGGAGGACGATGGAGATGGATGAGCACATTGATTGGCATTGAGGGGATGGTTCCAAGATGACGAGGCGATGACCGTAGCCTTGGGTTAACCACACGTTAGCAAAATCTGTCAGTGGCTATATTTCAGAAAAAGAAATATCGTGTCAAGTCATATCAACGTGTGCAAATTGCTATTTACAAGTAATTTTCAATTTGAATTACATGTAAATTTTCATTAAATTGGGTGTTACAGATGGAAATTAAGATTGCATTTGGTGTTTTAGGTGACAATTTAGATTGAATTGGGTATTCCATGTGTAAATTTATATAAAATTGCTTAGTTTAAGTGTAAATTAATATTGAATTGGAGATTTAGATAGAAATTTACATTCAATTGGATGTTTTAAGTGGAAATTTACACAAAATTGCTTGTTTTAAGTGTACATTTACACCTAAAACAAGCAATTTTATGTAAGTTTCCATCTAAAACACCCCATTCCATGTAAATTTACACTTAAACAAGCAACTGTATGTAAGTTTTACATGGAGATTTACATAAATTTGCTTGTTTTATATGTAAATTTACATTGAATTGGGCGTTTTAGGTGGAAATTTACATTGAATTGCGTGTTTTAGTTGGAAATTTACGTTGAATTGGGTGTTTTAGGTGGAAATTTACATTAAATGTTTCTTTTTTTTAATTTACTGAATTTATGGTTTTAATTTTTCAGTCCTATTCATACCATTGAATAAGCTTCGGCTTGCGGTCCGTCGAGAAACAGAAATTTTTGCAATGCGACTTCTGTTCCCTTCGGCACAAACGCCGGCCGAGGAAATATCCGCCGTAATACGTGCGTGGAAGCTACTTTATTCAACGACCACTGACAATGCAACAAAGGGTCGAGTGGTAGCTGATCAAACAGCTGAGCCGCTCCGCTGATGGCCGGAATATTCGACGTGAATCTGAACGTCCCGCCGTCCAACGGAGCTCGGTTCTCCTCGTACAATTTCTTAAGACTTTCCAAAGAAATTGTCGATGGCGATGCTTCCTTTGACGAACAAAATCGATTAGCCTTGTACGTATATTTGATTTATAAAACATTTAATACTCGTAAAACGAATGGGATGCCCGAATGGGAGTAAGTCGAGGTCAAGTTCTGGAATCCGCTCAGATCCATGACGAAATTGATTTGTTGACAGGGCCAACAATCGAGTTCGGGTTCTCTGTACAATGGGTTGGCAATGAGGCATGATTCTTGATACAAATGACCTGTAAAAAGTGTAAAAAGTGTAAATATTGATTAGTTTACAGTTTTGTTTACATTCGTTGGGACTGGGGACTTACTAGTGTGGAAAATATCGTGAATTGGTAATGTACTTATTCGTAATAGTCTCATGAAAGGATATATTAATCCTTGTACGTATCGACTGAAAAATCTTTTGGTTGGATTGTGACATGATACTAAGAAATAAATTAAACTTGTAAACAGTAAGATGAATATGAGTGATTTGGTGATCAGTTTGAGAAATCTAAGGATTTTTGCGTATAGATTCGTCAAGAAATTGTTGGGCTCGAACGAGAGTTGAATGCATTCGTCGATTTGTTTGTCTGAAAATCCATCTAGTCGAGCGAAATTTCGTAGATTGTTAATTTCTGCTCGGAAATGTTCCTCTTCACTGAGAAGGGAGGCGGCCATGTTTGTTGATACACGCAGGAACGTACGGACGCCTGTAGGAGACAATTGCTTTAGATTTAGTGACAACGACGAAAAGTTAACGGAATTACAGTAATTTTTAAATTTTGAATTTCATATTAGAAAATTTATTTTATTTTATTTTTTTTAAATTTTTTGTCAAAAATTTAGAAGTTAAACGTTGTCTAGTTTGATTTTTTCACACGATTCCCTCTCAGCATCCGTAGGAATTGGAATGCCACATGGTCTACGTCATTCCAAATGAATTAAAATAGTATTGAGGTTTTAATCTGACGTCATAATTCTGAACTAATCTAATTTTACAATCGAAGGGCTGTTTAAAATTACGTTGCCACCAATATTACGTTGTTTAGAAATTTTGTATTGTGTTAGATGTGGTCAATAAATAAAATCTCGCATGCGGAACTTGTGCATTTATTTCGGTTAAATTATGAGAAATTTAATGAAGCGAGTTACATCTGTTGACTAATCTAATCATAAACGCATTTATTTCGAGAGCAACAGCCCGGATAAGGCAAACTTGGGTCCCCTGGACTACGACAGTCTCTTTCCACTGCACCGCAACTATAAATTAAATTAAATTAAATTAAAATTAGCACGTAAAATCAGATAAATTGTTTACTAATTTACCTATTTATTTCCAGGTACAAATTGTTGCGCTTTCGAATGCAAGCAACTTCTTTGCAGCCGGAAATGTAAGTTGTTTCTCCGGGTGGTATGTAAATTTTTTTCTTGGCATAGTAACATTTTCCAGAACGGACTAAATTAAATTCATTAAATATATATATGAAAGAATAGTCGTATATAATAATTGATTACGTTACCAGTAGCTTGGCCGAACATTTGAGCCGATAAAACGCCATTTATCAATAAGATAAGCAAAATCGAGGCGCAAATTAACTGCATGTTTGGTGTTGACATCGAGTGAAATTAACCTTGCACTTTGACGAACCTTTGCAATTTCAAGAAGTGTGTACCAAAACAAGTTTTTCAGTAAACAACGGTGAAACTGCAAATTAGGCAAACTGGCATAATTTCTATCTAAATTAATCACCAATGTGCGATAATTACCTGGAAACGAAAACATGTGTCCTACATGCGTTTTCAGATATACATATATGTTTTAAATTCACTTTTCCACTGTTTGAATATTTTATCCAAATTTTTTTTAACGCTTACTTTTCTTATATTTTTTGATTTCTTTGTAGTATCATTCGCAGTTCGGTTTGGCCAAAAAATTATTAGTAGGCACATTCATAATGTAATTTAGACCAAATCACAATTAAAACAAATTTAAACAGTTTGGGTCGACTAAACTAGATCTAACTGGGAAAATGGCGGCCGATTTAGTCTGTTTTCAGTTAGTGGGCGTACGCGTGACATTTAAATAACAAAACATGACTTTATGGATGCGCTTACTGTGTTTGACATTCTAAAATGTCACATTTGCATTTATCATGGCCAGTGTAGATGACATGGCTAAGGCAATGCCAGTGTGTGTGTACAGTGCAGCCTGCAGATGTCAAGGCTCATCTTCAGACACGTGGGTCTCAAAAATAAATTTATGTTTTTACTTCTACAGAGCAGTTTTATTTTCAACTAAAAATTCGCTTATTGTCCACATTTACAAACTAAAATATTTCCTATTTTTATTTTTACATTTCTTTTCTTATGATATAATGCTGCGGCATAAAGCATGTGGTTGTACTAAATAATGTCCAAAGCGTATCTAAAAGTCGAATTATCCAGCACCCTGGTGGGACTCACGAGTAATATGGTAGTCCCAAGTGGGTCGTGACAATTTCCATAAGCTCCATGACTTAAAAAATGATTTTTTTGGGTAGAAATATATTTGGGAAGAATTAATTAACGTTTATCATGCGTTTGCTTTCGGAGATTCGGATCACTCAACATTCCGCGAGAGAAGTTTAATTATCAAATCATAACGTAAAGCAAATTGTGCATCGCATGAGCTAATTTCAGTTAACATACAATAAAAATCGCTTTGCATTAGGTTTGCCAGAAAAGGCAGTGCGAGTAATTTTCCTTCAGTCTCGATGAAATGATTTGCAATTGGTTCCAAATGGAATGGAACGAATTGAACGAATTCAGATTTGTTTAATTTAAAGTCCATCCACATCGTAAATGCAGCAGCAAATTCCATAATCGACAGCTCCAATGCTTCGTAATAAATTTCTGTTCTAAGGAATGTCACATCTTTGTGCTTCATTAGGAATCCATATTCATACATCGTTCTTGTCACGCCATTACTTCTGATCTTTGACTCTCTATGGACAATGTTACGCACTGCCAACATTCCAAATTCTCTAATAACTCTTTGGATATCACTGGCTTCACCTTCATCTTCTAAACTAAACACGTCGATGTCATTGTCTCTGCGATTGTGTCGCAAAATGCAATTAAATGATTCTCTTAAAAACTCGGTTTTAGTTGGTAAGCGTTCTTTGTTTGCCATTATTGCTGGTAGCGCCATTAAAAGCAACGGCGAATCCAACAACTTTAAGTGCGGCAAGAAATGTTCGATGATGTCATGGACAGTTGATTCTGGGAAGAATTTTTCCAAGAATTGGCGTTTGGTTTCGACACTCTGAACCCCCAATATGTTTATCTGCTTATTGTGGTAATTATTGGACAGAGTGGGTAGTCCGAACACCTGCATACACTCATCCTGACTTAAAGTGAACGAATTGGTTTTGCAGAACGCCACGACCGTTACTTCGCTGTATTTTTGTTTGTATAATATTTCGATGATTTCGGCTCGTTCGTTGCAGGATGTTTCATTCAATGCGTCAAATACGAATAATGTGTCTTGCTGGTGGTTGTTTACTATGTGAGAAATATCACGGCAATTGCATCTCTTCCCTACCGCTTCGATCGCTTCAGAAATTTGTTGTATTTGGTTTAAAGAGAAGAAGAAAACCAGTTTGAAATGTTCGATGTATTTTTCGTTTCTTGCCCAGTCAAATGCAAGTTTGCACGCCAGTGTGCTCTTTCCAAACCCAGGGTTCCCTTCGATTAATATGCGCAATGCTTTCTTGGAGTTTACGCAGTTGAAGATTTCATTCATTTCTATGGATTTGTTCGATTGATTGAGTTGCAATTTAACAAAATATTTTTCCATTGGCAAATCATGATCTCTTCTTAGCTGCGTAGCTTTGGGCAAAGTTACATATCTGTACACATGTTGCAGTTTTTCTTTTAAAACACAGTATGACGTGTCGGGTATCACCCAACGGCTAATCCAAGATGCAACTGAATTTGAATTCTTTTCTCTCGTTTCTTTTTGGATTTCTCCTCTGATTTCTTTTTGGATTTCTTCTCTGATTTCTTCTCGTTTGGATTTTTTTGTTGATTCTTTATTCTTTTCTACAGGTAATTAAATAAAAATGTAGGTAAATTGAAGCTTGTTTTTGTATCTCTGCATTGACTCCAGACTGCAGAGACAAGACCCAAAACATCAAAATTCGCCGGAATGGGAATCCATTTTGCAGAAATTTTGATATTTTGGAAATTACCTAAAGTTACCAATGTGTATTTGGTTTACAAATTAATGCATTCATTCATGGGTGACTTATCGAAAAGGAAGAAAAGGAGAAGTCACTTCTGTTTTTTTTTTTTTTTTTTTGTAGAAATTGAACATGCCTACTATTTTACCTCAAATTTTGGGTACGAACTCTGATGTGTTAAAAATATAACTAACCTCTAAATACGATTTGTTCTATGCGTGAGTCCCTAATGTCGAAGTCGTGACTACCATGCTTAACATTTGTATCAACATCTATTGGCACATTTGTTGCGTTTATATTTCTGGTAGGTACACCTCCATGGCCAACATATATGAACTCTTTACTTTTAAAGGTACTCATTTCGTGAACAATATCTGTAAAATATTCAATAAATTTCCTCAATAACACTTTACTCCAATCAAATTGAAGATAATGTGTTTGGTCCGAGTTAAACATTACGTGTTCTTTACAGTTTAGATTACCTGGATGTTACCAAAGTGGAGTGTTTAGCCTAGTGTTTATTCTGGATGAGGTTCGAAATGTCATCTTGGATGAGTAACAGCTAAATATTAAAAAAAAAAAAATGTTTTTGGTGTAACGACTTATTTTGCCAATAAATAAACGAAATAAGTGAACGCACCTACTTCATAATAGTAACTGATCTGACATCCATTTTAAAAAGATAAAAAAAAAAGCTGAAAGGGAGATACTTCAGTTTTTGTGATGTGACGTAGTGTATTCTCGTTTACTACGTTGGCGTCAGTAACAGTGTGATGCGGCCGGAAGTTGAAACATTCGGTCAAGTTAAATAAAAGTCTTTTTTAACCAATAGTTTGCAAAAATGTTGAATGCAAGTTAATTAATTAAACTTGCATTCAGAATTTTTTCACAAAACTTTTTTTTGAAATTACTTATCGAGATATGATACTTCCAATTTTTGCCGAATTATTGCAGTTGGTTTGCTACTTTGAGAAATGGATTTTTCAGTGAGAACCTGTTGCGTTTTCGAAGTTTTAGCAGCGAGTGGGATTTTTGTTGGAAACTCCAGCTATTACTTTTTATCAACTGGTTTTTCTTATCAACTGATAAACTTTAAAAATAACCTTTGTGGGAGTGTTCTTTATCCTTTAAAAACGTTTTTTTTTATTTTTTTCAGAAAATTTGACAGTACTGTCAAAAACTTATTTTGTTTGACTCATTAAAAGATATTTCTAATTCTACTTTCATAGATTGGTTCGAGTCAGGGGCATCTTTGGCTTGTCTGCCGCCGGGTGCAAGCTATGTGCCGCCGGCAAAAATATTTTAACTAATCGTGGTACCTACCGTCTTTACCCGAATATAACACTATTGTGTTGTATTAGAGTTTGCCCAAAAAATCAACTTTTCAAAAGTTTTGGAAATTTTCCGAATATAACACAACATCCAATACAACACAATGGGTGTTGTATTTGAACTTGACTGTAATTTTGAATACAACACAATGGTGTTGTAATCGAGCATGACTGTAATTTTGAATACAACATCATTGTGTTGTATTTAAAACAGTCGAAAGTAACGATAATAGTATTTTATTTGGTACAAGGCCAGCTGCGATCACCAACGTAGCCTTTAGCAGGCGCAATGCTGAGAAGTGTCACAACTTTGCTTTTGGCTACAAAGCATTTTTTTTAATGCAAATGGCCATGCTTTATATCATCAGATCCCATCAAAAACACTGCTGATGATGCTTAATTCTTTTATTTTATTAATAAAATAATTTTTTTTGGAAATTAAAATGGTTTTATTTTTAAAAATTACAAAAAAAAAATTCCTGTAAACAGATATAGCTGATTTCAAAAAATTTCAAAAGTTTAAAAAAAATTTATAAATATTACACAATTGTGTTGTATTCGAACATAACACAATGGTGTTATATTCGGGTGAAAACGGTAGTGCACAAATATTTAAGCTAACCGTGGTACCGAGTCCTCCTGCTATACCCAGTCTTGGTAATCTCGAACACAGTGTTGCCTTTTCTTACTTCCGCCGGTGTGCATGTGCTGCTGCAATTCACACAAAAATGATCAGAAAGTAACGATTTCTTAAATAATCGAGTAAGGTTAGGTTTGCGGAGGTCAAGAGGGGGATGCTAGCCTCCACCTTGTTAGGAATTGTTAGGAAAAAAGAATAAAAAGACCAAATTATTCACAAAACTGCCATTCAAATGTTTGAATTTGCTACCACCCTATCATTTTGTAGAGCTTCGGTTCGAGATTATAACGACTCTGTATAGTGAGAGGACTCGGTACCACGGTTAGTTAAAATATTTTTGCATCCTGACTTAGACAAGCCCAGGGACTAGGGAGGGTAGATACAAATAATGTCCTTGGTCACATGATCAGACAAGTGGCGCCCTCTTCAGGATAGTCCCAACAACAAGCGATTAACTTGCAGGAAGATAGTAATTTGCAGCGATTTTGATGTTCTTGTTTAGGTTAGTAATCAAAGGTTCATATAAATTGTTATTATTAAGCGATTAAGAAACTTTTTTTTCTTTTCTGTTTTCATGAGGATCCAAATGGAACACACCAGACAACATTTTTTATTGGTTGGTAATTTTTAAATATTTCCATTTCTTATTCTCGTTACATTTTACATCTTGTTTTATTTTTTTAGAGCATGATGTACTTTAATTTTAAAGAACAGGAACAGTACGGAAGAAGCAGAAGCAGCGAAACAGTTGGGATGGAAATGTGGCACAACAGGTAGTTAAATTACAAAGAATTATCATTCATTTTTTCTTACCTAAATGTTGTTTAAAAATTGTTTTCTATTTGCAGATATCTCATAACATCTGGGTATAATTTAGACAGTTTACTGGCCATTTATCTGATTTTTTTTCTTCCAAAATTTAAATTTAGGGGTAAGTAAACATGAGAAATTAATATTTTTTTGCTGTAAAATGTTTGTTGTAGGTTGCAGTGAGTGGATGCGGAATCAAATTGCCTGGACAACAAACTGAAGAGGTTGGACTGGTGATTTACGAAGCACGACGTGCTGATTAATGTAATTTTCATAATAAACGTGTGTATTTCAGATCTTCGATGTCGATTTCTACCACTTTAGAAACAGAAAGGGCTCTAGAAGTTTTGTGAAATAAAAATTGACCACTGAAGCTGGTTGGATTGATTGCTAAATAATTACACGATTGGTATTTCTCGATTGGTACGTTCTCATTACTACGAGAATTCTCATATGGTTCGTTTAACCAAACAGTTTTTATTTATTTGTTATTATTCTCAAAAATGGAAATGTGAAATTGAGTTTGCAGCAAAGTGTAAGGATTTATCAACTCTTGAAATTCGTTTATTTGGTACAACTTGTCTGTTTTTATTTTCTAGGGGATTTTAATTGGATTTATGAGTGGATTTGAATGTCTGGAGAACTCAGTCTGCAGTTGATCTCTATAAAACACTGGCAGAAGTTATAACGTGAGTCATAAAAATTTGTTATTATTATTATTATTATTATGTATTATATTTTTTTTATAAATATCTTTTATTTTTATTGGTGATTTCAAACAAATTGAATCGTTGAATGAGAATATTTAAAAGAATGAAGATGATTGACAACTAGGGTTTTTCTACCGCTATATGCCGGTTCCAAACCGGTATTTTTTGAAATTTTTTAAAATACCGAATACCGTCTTTAGTTCGGTATTGGTAACGATTTTTATCATTCGGTGTCACTGCAATAGTGACATTTATAACACATGTGGAATGAGTAGTTGATAACTACCCGCACTAAAATTAAAAATAAATCAAGCAGTTTGATTCAAACTTTGCTTATTTAGAGTCCAGAGAAATTACTCTTTTGCACACGAAATTGGAACCGAATAAAAATCAGAATTTAATATTTGTGATGTTAAAGCCACATTCGAATTCACGGTTTCGTGTTACAGAAATGGTAATTTAATCTCTGACAAGAATTGAATTCAGCAATTACATTTAAAACTATTAAGTGGCATCTGTCAGTACTTTGCTAAATCTGACGACGACTAGGTTTATGCTTCAGTTAAAGTTGCATCTGGCGGTAACCATAATATACTGATAATGGGAGCAGTGGTTGGATTTAGGCCTAGGCGCAGTAGGCGCATACCTAGGGCCTCTGATTTTTAGGAGCCCCAAAAATCGGGAAAAAAAAAATCCAAAAATTTTTTTAAATTAATTTTCTGATGATTTTGTTTCAGGGACCCGGAAAAGGCTGCGAGAAGGTCCCCCAGACCGTAGAAACGCTTCTGGGACCCCCAAATTAAAAAAAAAAAAAAAAATTTGTAAAAATATTTTTTAAATAATTTTTAAAAATAATTTTGACAAAACATTTTTTTTATCAGGGCTCCCTAGAAGGGCCCCTAAACTATACATATGCCACTAGAGCCATCAAGTCACTCTGCGCCTAGGGCCCCAAGAGGTGTAAAACCGTCACTGAATAGGAGAGCTGAAACGAAGATTTTATATTCAATAAAATTGTAGCAAATAAATCTTACATAATCAAAGAATTTGTGTGAACGAATTTTGAATTGTGGAGATAGCATTAATCTTGAATGCACTGCTGCTGGAAATCCCACTCCAAAAATTATGTGGTACAGTTGAACCTCGTTATAATAAACCACGATATAACGAATTTTGATATTACGAATTATTCATTATAAAGAACAAGTTTTTAAGAACGTTCTAATACGCACAAGCCCTTTTTATAACGAATTTGGAAAATTAATTCATGAATCACTTGTTTACATGCTGTGCTAGAAAATTTAATTTTTTAAATCGATGAAAATGAACATTTTTTTTTTTTTATAAAGGTAAAAAGTTGAATTCAAACAAAAATCACTATGTGTATAAATAAATAATGTTTTTATGATAAACATGAATTTGTTTTCAATTTCAGAACTGAAAATTTTGCACTGTAATTTATTATAATGAACTTTCGTTATAATAAACAGATTTGTTATAACGAGGTTTGACATTACTTGGAAGATCAAGAGATATCAAAATCGAATGTGGGTATCGAAAAATACCGGTTTACCAGTATTTTGAACATTAAATACCGAAATACTGGTTTTGCAAAAAAGTCCGGTATTTGAGAAACCTTACTGATAACTTGAGAGAACTAAAGAAATAGAAAATTAGTAATTGTATTTCGTGTCCAGTTTCTCTCACGGTCATGATCCAACGTGAACTCCATTGGATGACGTTCATAGTATATCCACAATTGCAGAAGTAGTTGGTCCATTCATTACATAGTACTTCACTTTGCAGGACCCTAAAATGCATGTTTGATCAGATCTGGGGATCTGATTGCCAGTTCTTTTTATAGCAAACCATAAAAATCGAATTGCTGGCAGCAATTTGGGCTCGTTTTATCCGGCACTGCTGGATAATTCAAATTTTCTGGCACCCTGGTCGGACTCACGATTTTAAGGCATGTCCTCCTAAGCGGAAAAATACGCTAATACCTTGCGGTTCATTGTGTCGGTACTCATGATTTTTGGGACGCAAAGCTTACGGTGGGACCGCAAACACCCTTGTACCGGCCCTGGATTCAAATTGACCACACTGTCACTTTTAACTTAGAGATTTGTCGAGTGAGATAAGTGACCCAGATTGTCTCCAATAGTCACTTATGCAATTACTACATCGGATATACTATTTCCGGTTGCGACCTATTCTATAACGACATTTGGAGAAATTGTAATGCAAATTGGACTAAATTATACAAAACGGAAAATTGAGATAAAACAACTAGATTTGGTGTTTATGTTAAAACATTCTGATTTTTCAAATTTTTTATCAATTTCGATTGGATTTGATTGTTAATTTTTACGGCGTACAGAATTTAACCAGAATAACACGCATGTTCTTGTGAACAGAAATAATTGGGTACGCTAGAATGCACACGTAATTAATAAAGACAAATTAGTCCAAAAAAAAACATCCTGCAAACGGTTTCTTGGCCAAAAACATTTAAAATGGCATCCACATATAAAAAGTGGACTGCAGATGAAAGAGGTTATATTAGTTAGTCATTGAAAATGACGGCAACAGTCGAAAGGCCATTGGAGGAAAACACAGCGTATGGTCGATATGGTCGTCAACTACACTAAACCCTAATGTGTTAAAATTGGAAATAATGAAATCCAATCTCTAGGGGCATTTAGAGCCATTAATAACACGCAGTTAGCAAAACCCTATAACTAAAGCACTGTCAATTCAGTACATTGAAATCACTAAAAATAAAAAAAATTAAAAAAAAATTAAAAATTAAAAAAAAATTAAACAATGTCACCACAGATTATAATCTGTGATATCACGTTGATTGAATTTGTGACGAAATTGTGTTTCAAGGGGCCTGTGAAAGGATAAAAAAAAAAAAATTAAAAAAAAAATTGTAGTGCATTATGGGAGCAGCTTTTTTCGTACGGAGTGGGTTTGCACAGTCCAGTTGAGCTCTCGGCACTCGTTCGCTTGTGACTGCCACACCCAACTAAAAACACTGCCACAACAGTTGTTACTAAGTCTATCAGTAAGTGCGCAGCCATTTCTTTACTCATGTGTACATATATTTTTTTTTAAAACACAACAGTACAACAAGGAAAAAAAAATAGTTTGGAGTGAAAGTAGATTTAAACTTATTTTGAGTACGGGGAAACTGTGTTCGTGTCGCTCGCACCATTACCCCAGGGCGTTTCCTGATAAAAATGGCAGAACCTGTAGCTTGATTACGTAAAATCAATTGGTCCTATGTGGGATTAATAGTGGCTTTTTATGAACACTTAATGAGTTTGTTGTGCAGTTTCACTTGCTCTTCATCCCGCGATTGGAAATTTTCCTATAGAAAAATCGAAAAAACGCGTACAAAATGGATTTTAAACCGAATTAACATAAAATACATAAAATACATGAAATATACGCCTCTCTATTCACTTTGGTGTATATATATCGACTGAAAATGGAGACCTTGACCCATTTGAATTATTTCTTTTACTAAAAAAACTGACGGCAGAAAGTGCGCGCCCCTAAAAGCGCCTGAACAAATGGACGCGGCGCGCGGCTATTCGGCGCCTTCTGACCGTGTCGTTGATGCGACTTGGTGGGGTTGTGTAAACAAGCTAAATTGGACAAAAGCATCTGTTTTGTGTACGACATTTAATTTCGGAGTTGTTTACTCGTGAATTAATATTTTTGATTTTTATTATTTTTGTTTTGTTACTATAGAGAGCAAAACCATGGCGACTATGCCACTCGGAACACCAGTTGGTGTACAGGGCGGAGCAACAGTTATTGTCACTCCAGGGATAATGCTTGGTCCTCGTCCGGTTAATCTGCAGTGCCCACACTGCGGGGCTCAAGTGGTCACTCAAACGGTTGCCCAAAACGGACTGATCACATGGCTGGTGTGTGGAGGACTCTGCCTTGTTGGGTAATTAATTTATTTCTTTTAATTGCTTCAAGCTGGGAAAGAAAAAAAAAGTTATTCAGTAAATTGGTCGAGTTGTTTTAATTTTTCGATCGGTTTGGACAGGAAAATAATTAAAAATCGAGAGAAAAAAAATTATGACATCTTATCAACTTGTTGGACTTCCTCTATGGCATTGCATATTCATTACTCTTGGCATTAGTCATAAACCTAATCTTAATTTATTTAAGTTTTACTTTGCGTACATGTACGACTCAATATAGTCATGCCAACCTAAAGAAAATGGTTTATTGGATTTATTTGGCAAATGGGTCAAGGTCTTCATTTTGTACGACACATGTGTACAACTGTACGACTTAATGTAGTCATGCCAACCGAAAGAAAATAGTTTATTGTATTTATTTAATTACTAGTGGGAAGAGTTTTGTGCGTCGGTCACATACTCGGATGAGTCGTGAGATTTTTTCTGGTTATTTTGGGCCGCCTGGTGAGCCCCATAAAACCCTGGGCAAAAAAATTCGTCAGTTTGACATTTTGGTTTTTTTTTTTTGGTTATATCTGGGCAAATTGGGCATTGTGGGGCATTGTAAAGTGGAAACTACGAAGAAACAATTGCATATCACGACTGTCCAAAAAACTACTATTTTATTGCTAATTAAGTAATTTAAAAAAATAATCTCTCTGATCCAGACGTACAACATTGGCCCAGACTAGAGAATGGGCATACCCCAGGCCCCTGCAACTTTGTGGGATCCGTTCTATGTCTGGGCTGGACAGTATACTGTTGGTGACCGGGGGCTCCGTGCTATTTTTCCTTCTCTACGCATGCTCCTGGAAACAGAATTTGAGCAGCTAAGTCCAGGCGTGAATAATGTGTCACGAGCATGTTTTTTATATAATTAATGGGAGTGAATTTCCCTGCGCGTAGATTATTACCTGCACGGTGTTTGTTTGTGATAATGTTGAAATTTTGTAATTTTGTTATCTTTATCGCTGCACAGTGTTTGTTTGTGATAATGTTGAAATTTTGTAATTTTGTTACCTTTATCTCTGCACGGTGTTTGTTTGTGATAATGTTGAAATTGTGTAATTTTGTTACTTTTATCCCTGCATGTGTTTGTTTGTGATAATGTTAAAATTTTGTAATTTTGTTACTTTTATCCCTTCGTGTGAGGATTTGCATTTTTGTAGTTGTGACCTATTTGGTCAGCTGACTTTTTGTTTAAAAGACTGGAATTGGGCAAAATAAAGACATTTCCGAGTTGTAGTAAAAACCCGTGAAAATTGCGCTGAATCTCTACTCTAATCATTAACATCAAACATCTAGAATCATCTTTTATACTAATCCGCGCTTTTTAATTACTGGTTGAGACCTGATCCCCTCTGGAGAGGGTTGAACCTGGATGCCATTACCATCAACCAAGGTAGAAATTTAGAATCCTGCTTTAATGTAAATTTGTTGTTTCCACGAAGGATTGGTAACCCTAACTTCCTGACGCCCACGACTGACGGGGACCTATTCACGAACTATTCCGCGAATCTGCAAACATTTAAAAATTGTGCAATTGCGCCCATTTTGTGACTAATGCTTGTTGCGTTACAAAATGTAAACTTAACCTAATAACCTAACCTAAACCTTTCCTAGAAATGTAAATAAAAATTAAATTAAAAATACTTGTCCGAGTGCAGATGCAGGTTTAGAATTAGTTACGCCTGGACTTTATTTTGGCGCGGAGCCTCCTGTCGCCAACCGCTTTTTACACTGCACACATCAAATTCTAAAATGTATACATGTGCTGTATTGATCTTAGGACATTATTAGGCATTATTGGGATCAAAATAGGAAATTGTTGAAGGGTCATTACCATGTTAAAAAGCAGGGATTAACCATGTTATGTCTTTTTTAAATTATAGATGCAGTTTGGGTTGTTGCCTCATTCCATTCTGTGTACCTGAACTCCAGGACGTGGACCACACCTGTCCAAACTGCAAGAACATGTTGGGATCTTACAAACGATGTTAAAGAAAAACAAAAGAAAAGAAAAAGGAATAATAATGAAAAAAGTAAAAGCAAAAATAAAGAAATATAAAGCATCACTGTTACCACCAGTAAGAGATCATAACCAGATCTAGATCACTCAAAAAATCCCATCTTTCAACCCAAATTGAATTGGTGCCATAACAGTTTTATCAACTTAATCAGTATCAGTAGGCACATTCATTAAGTCGTTTAAACTTGTTTATCTTTTTTAATCCAATCTGAATATAAAATTTAAGATATAAAATTTGGGACACGGTTTGTGTTGTTGACGCCGTGTTGTCGACTGGTACGTGTTGTCGGCGCCTAACTTAACCTATCTTAACCTATGCTACCCTAACCTAACCTATTTTAACCTATCCGAACCTACCCTAACCTAACCTATTTTTACCTATGTCAAAATTTTATCTCGTTGAATTAAAGCATCATGTTAGCGACGCTAACATGATGCTTTAATTCAAGAAGTCGACAGCATAATCGTCGACAATACAAACAACCACCAAAATTTGACATTTAAACTAATTTATAAGAGATGGACTAAACGTATTCGCCTAGAACCTTACGCTTGTTTACATTAAACACGTGCGAACAAAATCAAAAATTTCAATCAATTCGCCATAAAAACTGCCGCTCTAAGCATTTCTAGATGTGTTCATTATCTCTACATGGGAACTTCAATGTATTTGTACGTCATTCTCTCTTAAATGTAATTTTATAAGAAATACTTACATTTTTACCTAATACACATGTAAATGTCATTTACGTGCCATTGTACCGCAATCATTTTATGTGGAACCCACGCATGCAAATCATGATACTCGAAAATAAAAAATTTAAAAAAAAAATAAAAATAAGCCAATAAAACGAGTCTTTAAAAACAAGTTTCTCTTACACGTGGTCCTTCCCATCATGCCACTGCTGCCAAACAAGGCCTTGGGAATGTTTACCTTGGAGAACTTGTTAGAGGTCGCATCAAATATTCAATAAACGGCCCACTGACCACATTACATCGAGTTATTCAACAGGTAAGTTGTGTTTTTTAATCCATCTACACAATCCTTGATTATAATGAGTAAACAAACCGGATTATTTATTTTTTAAATTTATTTTCTTTACGATTTTAATGCATAAGATGACTCGGGAGAGGCGCAATTGATCTATGTATAGAGTGGATTATTTTTAGATGATGAAACTCTAAAAATTCAAGACCACTTCGAAGTTTTTATTTCTTTAAAAAAAATTATTTAATTTATAATTTTACTTTATTATTATTTTTAGTTAGTCGGGTTTGTTTGTGCCATTTAACTTCCCTTGCGCCTTTTGGTATTTTAAATGCTGCAATCAAATTGTTTAGAGTGAAACATGTTGCATAACATGCAGCTGCCATGTTGACCTAGTCTGTGGAGAAGTTGTTCGTAATTTATTTGCCGTGCACTTGCTTTTAGGAACACAGCCATGGAGAAGAAATCGTCCAACATGTACCCGCAATTCACCCCGGTGATGAAAGAAAAAGAACGGGAGATTTTGAGAGTGCAAGTTGGAGCGAAACCAGAGGAAGTGATATGTCCTTATTGTGGTGCCAGAGTTGTGACAGACACAAAATCGAGGGACGGACTCACCACTTGGTTATCTTGTTTGGCCTGCTGTTGTTGTTGGTATGTGTTGCCATTTTGCAGACACTTTTTTTCTTTTCTTCTTGTTTTAATCAGCTTTTATTCTGTGTTTGCGCAATGAATGTGGAATTGGGTGGTGGTGTGTCAGTGTCAGCTTAAAAGGTCATTGAAACTGACATCATTTGTAACTATTTTTGAAATATCTCAGTTGTATTTATATAGTTACAGATTGAAGGCTTTTAATAATTTGATTGGACTTTATAATAATCTGACCTATTAATTTTTGGTGATGTAAGATGGCTATATTTGGTGTGCCAAAAGTTATGGAAATTTGGGTTAATGTTTTTCTTGGGACATAAATATGCAAAGTTGAAACAATAGAGGTTTGGCAATTACATTCTTTTAACTTTAAGTAACTTATAACTTATATCAATAAGTTGTTTAGACGTTCAAAACTCCATTTATAAAAAAGAATTATAAGTTATGCTGTAAGTAAAAGCTGTATGTGTTTATGTATAGGTTAGCACGTGTGTCAATAGTCGGCAAGTAGAATCACACCACTGATGATGATCGAGAGATCGAAAGGCCTTTGGTATACAAAACATTTAGTTGGGATTTTATTAGTAGAGCGCCATTTATGCCATTAAAAGTTTAAACACATTTGTATTACGAATGGTCAAGGCCAAGGTCAACTGGAAGTGCCATATTTATTTAGAGAATTACCGACAGCATAGTCAGTCGTAAAAATCATTTTTAAAACAAGCTTGGGATGTATAAATCTGTTAAATCTTGTTCTAAGAAGACTTTTGCCAAATGGATGGACTTATAACTTATACATTTACAAGTTGTGCATATAAATAACGTAATTCTCCAAACCTGTAATGGTGAATGTTTTTCCTATCCGTTTAAATAAATTGTTTATTTTTCTGTATTTTTTAATTTTCTAGTTGTATTCTGGGTTGCTGTTTAATCCCATTTTGCACTCCACAACTCTTGGACGTGGATCATTATTGTCCCAACTGCAAGAACCTTGTTGGAGAATACAGAGTTATAGGGAACCGATAGACTTGTGACGTCACTCGTTTACGCCATCTATTGAGGCAAATTGGAAGTCACATATGCCATCTATCTATACAGTCGTGCCATCTAGTAAAAGGTGTTGCCAACTTTCTGTTATTTGCTTTCTGTTTGATTTAAAAAAAAAATTAAAACTCTGAAATTTATATTTTTATCAGCCAAATTAATGCAAATAAAATGTGTGCTATTTTTGTTATTTAATTTTTTTTTCTTGTTTAAATGACCGTATCTATTTATCTTGTTTCATATTTTAATATTTATAAATTGGTAATGATGAGTTTAATGTAAATGTGCAAAATAAAGTATCGCTGTGTGAATAAACATTTGTATTAATGACTGAAACAAAAAGAAACCAAAACCTCATTACTGTAACTGATGTGTTGTTAATCCTTTGTTTATCGGCGCAATGAATCCGTTGTCATGACAACTATTAACGCTAGGCGAACGATGACAGAAGCTAATTAATGAACAGCCAATTATTGGATGGTTTGGATTCATAACCACAGAGATAATTAATGACTAAATCCTTTGTGAGGATGGATTAATGGATTAAAGAACAGGTATAAAAAAATGTTTGTTTTCAGTTCATTTTCAATGGATTAATAGCTAATCTCCATAATAAAACCATGTAATAATTTCTAATAATGTTTATTAAGCCATCGTTTTGCCTTTTAATGATACCTTGCAAAGTAGCGTTTATTTTTTATTTTTTTCGTTTATTTTCACCCTTTTTTCCCATCCTAGGTTTTACTAACAACAAACTTTTATCGTAGCGTTACCTACGGTGAAAGTTTTGAAATAAACGTCGTAAAATCTCAGAAGTTATACTTCAGTTGAGATTTAATGACGTCACATTTTGAACTCAGTTTGGGCGGTAGTAATCGTAATGTCGGTTACAAATTACATCGCAGTACCGCTCAATTAATAGGAGTTATACTATCACCTGGTTTTTAATGATTCGCAAACATTTTGTAAGTATAATATACAAATCGAACTGCGATTATGTTCAATTGACTAAATTTATTGTTTATTTGTTTTTCGAAGGTTTCAATTGTTGGGCGGCCATTTTTAGTAGTTGTGGACTGCCGATTTGTGGTTGTGGTTTATTCAGGTATACATCATAATAGTAAACGTTTACAAGGTTTATTCAATCGTTATAAATTAAAAAGAAAATATTTTAATTCGAAAATTAAATCCAAACGTTAAAAGTAAGAACAAAAGAGACAAAATGCAATATTTTTTCTCTCTTTTGTAATTAACTTGGTTTCTCTAATTGTCTAGATTTTTCCTTCACCTTCAATTTTCATTTTTTTAAATCCCCTTCTATGTTTAAAACAAAACCAGGACCATTTTGAAAGGTGTCAACTTTAGGTGAAGTTGTTGCAAATTTTAAAAATGTATGCACTCTAAAAGAGTCTGCATTAGTTCTTGTATGGAGGTAATTACCTTTTTTCCCAATAAATTTTAAGAAATGGCACCTGTAACATGATTTAGGAAAATGTTGTTATAATCAGGTTGCACAGAGGGTTGGGTTATAGGAAATGAAAGCGGGGGTGAGTGGGGGGAGTTGGAGTATGGCTGACAATCATGGGGCCATTAATGGCGTCTCATTAGACGACATACTCTTTATCATTTTCATTTCTCTCTTTTTTTTTTTTTTTTTTTTTTTTTTTTTTTTCCTCCAATTTCACTTTGAAATGCTTTAATTAGCTGACAAGTTGAGGGGAAAAAAAAGGGGAAAAAATCGCACGAAATTGTCCAAATCTTTCTGTCTGTAACTTCCATCATGCAATTTGATTGACATTTGGTGTAATTTTGGTGTAAAAAAAAATGAAATTGTAATGTAAAAATAAACATTTATGTCATGGGTGAAACATGTTAAATGATCAGGTAGAAATGCGGGTATTTTTCTAGGAATTTGAATTTAGTGTTGAAATTTGTTGAAATTTGAGTTTCATTTTATACTTTTTATAATTTTTAAAGCAATATGATTCGTTTAGGATTAAATGCCGTAAATTCCACGAAGATTTAAAAAAAATCTTCTGGTAAAAATTTTGGATTAAAAATATTTTTTCTTCTTATTTCATGCAATTAATTTAGTTATTAGATTTCAAAAATTGTGCAGCAATTCTTCAATGCGTATTCTCTAAGAAAAAATTCGAGTACAAAACAATTTGCAGGCAGGAAATTACAATATAACTAAAGTGGACGCATTTTTAGATTTTAATCACATAAAAATTTTTTTTGTTTTTGTGCACCACATTTGCTCTTATTGAACGCGGGTCTCTAATTGAAGGTGGGTTTCTAATTGAACGCGAGTGAAAGTCGATCTGCGCAATTACAGCATGGGTATACGTTTGTGGTACCTATACGGACTTACCTATCGTTTTTAATTAAAAACAAACCACTTTTTCCACGTTTTTGATCGAAAAACGAATAAATTTTTTTAAACAAAATTTTGAATTTGCAATTAGCAGTGTTGCAACTCGTTCACTAAATTGTGAACGCGTTCACGTTCATGTTCACAGCCATTTGAACGCGTTCAAAATTACGTTCAGTTCAATTTTTTTAAACGTGAACTACGTTCAAGTTTATGAACGTTCACGTTTACGTTCATTTTTAAAAATGGCCAATTTTTTATTTCTTGCATTTTTACTTCAAAATATAATTTTTTTGCACAAAAAAGCATAAAAACCATTAAATATTTTAAATTAACACGGGTCCAAAGATGGGATTGAGGATTGATCAACCAAAATAACTAATAAATAAATTTGAAATAAAAATAAATTAATAAACAATAGAAAATTCTATTGTTTATTAATTTATTTTTATTTCAAATTTATTAGTTATTTTGGTTGATCAATCCTCAATCCCACATTTGGATCCATGTTTTTTTTTTTGGGAGAGCAAAAAGTATATAGCGAAAAAGAACGTAAACTTCGTTCACGTTCTTTTTCTGTCGCGAACTTAGTTCATTTTTGCGTTCATCTTCAAAAAGTGAACACGTTCACGAACGGCGCTCACGAACGTGAACTATTAGTTCACTTTCGTAGCAACACTGGCAGTTAGAACACCGGCGTTCTATGAGAGCGTTTATAGTATGTAACTAGAGGTGGGCCAAATCCTAAATTTTCTCGAATCCAAATCCTAAAAGGTTCTCGAATCCTTTGAATCTCTCGAATCTATTATATAAGAATAATAAAAATCAGAAGAAAAAAAAAATTGGAAGATGACTTTAATTTAAAAATTAAAAGTTTGAAATTTATTTTTTTTTTTAATTAAGAATAGAGTTTTTATTGAAACTGTATTCATAAATTGCTTTTTCGTTTTCATTTTTATTTATTTAATTAGTAAATGCTTCTAATGGACGTCAATGGAGTTAACTCTAACCGTGCCACAGTTTCAACTGTTTTTTTTTTTTTTAGTTTAGGATTCTAAAGATTTGAATCGTAAAAAAAAATCATGAAGATTCGAGTTTTCGTATCTCGAATCTTTTTCAAGATTCGCGGGATTCGAAGATTCGATTGTCCCACTCCTACACACAACGCTTTTGTATCACTTCTTGGTTGCAAGTCGGCTCAATAGATGGCAATAGCAGTCTTCTCCGATTCCACAAATCTAAACTTCTTTCTGTTTGTAGAGTAATAACCTGCAAATTGAACGACACGCATAAATAAATGGCTCAAACCAATATCCAGAAATGAGAAAAATCACCCAAAAATGAGAAAAGCCTGCAGGAAATTGATTTGAGACGAACGCAAGTAAGTAAGCATTAAACCAGTTGTTTTTTGTCATTTTACTATATCGAGGTCGTTGTGCGCTTACCATTATTTGTATCCTTAATCCTCTGATGTTGACCTGGCCTTAAATTTATACGCAGCATTGGCTTCTTTCTTTGGTTAATCCGAGTGGTCAGTTGGATGTCACCCTGAGTGTTACATATGAGGCCCATAGGCCTCTGATTTGTGGCCCAATGAGAATCGCTAGAAGGGGATCAGCAAGAGGACGCCACTTGACGATCCTCATAAATCAGTGGACATACATCTAAGCCTAAGGGTCAACACACAGAGCGCTGCAGAATTTGGTAGACGAATAAAAAGTGAAGGGCGAGTTAATGATATTGGGCAATAGACACTCTTGAGGAAATACACTTTGGGATCTTGGGCGGAGGGGAAAAACGAAATATGATTGAATTTGAGCAGAGAGCATCAAGAGATGAGATGGTTTAAGCAGATGTAATGGATGATTGAGGATGCCAAAGTGTTTGTTGATCTGGATTTTATTGTGTCGTTCCACTAAATTGATATTTTGCTACTTAGGATACGACACAACGGCGGAGAAGGCGGGCACATTTATTTATTTATTTATTTATTTATTCATTCATTTATTTAGCACTAAAAATTCAAGAAATTATTTTAAAGATATGTTGCACCGAGGAGAATGAGTTATTTCTATATACAAATGCAAATAATAATGAATCAAGTTGTAAAACTGACAGCTCCTGTTATATTGCTGTGGGAGTATTGCAGCAAAGCGCAGGAGCAGCACAAACACATCTTGAATTTTTGGTGAAAGTTAAAATTTTCCATTTTCCATTTCACTATTTGTAACGTTAATTATAACGAAAACGTTTCTGCTGCAAAGGGAGGTTGTGCGACTTGCCGATATTTCATTAAATTACCAATTTGTTCAAGTGCGATGCAATAACATGTATTAAAAGTTACTGTTGGTAGAGTTTCACAGTTTTAGTGTGTTTAACATCAAAAAGTCATTTTGAAATGACGTCATCCAGATTGAGTTTTAATACCCTTAATGTGTTGATGCACAATTGCAATAGGAATGATGAGGCTTTTAATTACACATCAGACAAATATCCCGATTTAGTGTCACTTTATACATATACAAATTAGGCCTGCTTTTTATTTTTACGATCCTATTCATCAAGCGAACTTCCCACAACCATTAGTAGCAATGGTTAGGATAAGAATTAGTTGAGTTAATTAAATAATAAATTGTAAAAGTTGATGTTAAACTCGAAATTGTTTAAAGTATTCAAATCACACCTTGCATTCTTTAAAAGAAATATTAATGCAGTTGTATTTTCTTATCGTGAAATAGCTATTGCAATAATGAAGCAGCATGGGTAACTTTAGGCTATATTTTTATACCTCCCACTTGACTATCTTTTGTTTGTTGTGCTTTCATATGCACTTCTCTGGAGAGTTTAACAATACACTGAAAGGAATATCCACTCGGGGCTACATCCCTTATCTTTTATATGGGATTTGAACAACAAAGTTTGCTAACTTTTCCAACAGTTTGCAGAATGTTTTGGTGTAACGTTCGCCATTTGAGCAATCAGTTGCAGCATTGATGCGCATCTTTGTTTCTCGGGTGAGAAAATAATGGAAGAGATGACGAGACATATTACTCGTGTCAATAATAGTTGATACCTACGCAGTTTTATCAGTCTGCCATGATGCTTCACTGGCTGTGATGTATTAAGTTTGACAATCCACGAAGCAGATTTAACTTAAAAAGTTATCTGAGGCTTAAAAATTGATACAAAAACTATCGGATGTGAGTGCAAGGTGGGGGTGGTGTGCTTTTTCAAAATACAATCTCTCCCCACTGACAATGCCACTCCAACGTGTAATAAAAAAAAATAGGAAAAGAAGCGCTGTTTATGGACCAGTGGGTGTGCCTATCAAGAGAAAACAAAGAATAAGTCAGGTGTCAATGTTTATTGACATTTGGTTGGAAATCACATGTTTGTTTACTCATGAGTGTCAGCTAAGAAGGCAGTGGAAAAAAAGTGAATAGATAAAAATTTCAGGAACTTGTTAAATGTCTGTTTATTGATGAAAATTCTTATTTGAGATGTAGGAAAAAAAAAAATTTTAATTTTAGATGGGAAGCTGCAGGGGCGGGTTTTGGTGTCACGTGGCCCTAAACTACAAGAAATGTATGGCACTTGTGGGTCTCAATCAACAGGGTAAAATATTTGTATTTCTTTTACAAGGACACAATTAATTACCACATTTTTGTATTCTTTAACAATGTCTATAGATGATGAATAATATTACAGTAGTAACAGAAGTGTATACAACACGCATAGCAAACTGAACCAGAAGTATTTTTTTGTCAGATGTGGGGGGAACTGGGGAAAACTGAGGCAAGAAGACCTAAAAAAAAGTCTCTTGACACATCTAGGGTTCAAAAATGTCTCTCTTATGATGGGACCTGAAGTCCTGAACCAGGCATTGTTTGTTGAATAAACGTCAAAAAAGCAATTTTTATCAAATTTATGTTTTATGTCTGGTTTAGTCAGAAACAGTTATATATATAAATCTTTGAAGGTTCCTTGACCTTTCACCCTACTTTCACCCTAACTAGTCAGATGCTGTTTAACCCCCTCCTTGTTTGAACCCAATAAAGGATTAAAGTAGTTGTAGTTTCCAGATAAGAAAACTGTTATTGCTTTCCCAACCCCCATGTAAACAGAAATTTTTTATTTTTTTTATTTTAAATGTGATTACAGTTATTAAAGTTATTACTTATAGATTGATGAGTGACCACTCAAGATGACCATTTGATTAATTGTTTGTAATTAACTTAAGACATAATTGCGTCATTAATATAATTAAAATCACTTTATTAATTGAGATAAATGTTTTTGTTTTTTTTTAAATGTGGAAATTACAGCGCTAACCAATTAACCTGAAGATAAAACATTGTAAAATGTTCTAAAATTAGTTGTTGGTGCAAGAGACCGAATGTAACAGTTGTAACAAATCCGTACTTGGACCTATCGTTTTCTGTGAGGCCTGCCTGAGTTGAAAGTTGTAGCAAAAACGGAAATAGAACGGGATCCGAGCGGAAATGAAGATGTTGAGCCGGTGGCAGAGACTAGGGGTGAAAAAAGTTGCTGTTAGAATACGAGCTAAGAACATCTTAATTGCACGTGGCAACGGAAAGGGAACACCATCTACTAAGAGCAAGAGCACCCTCTCAAAACGTGAGCAACAAATGAAAGCGCACGTAGAAACTCAAGCGTCGAGGGTTGTGCGCTGTGCGTGTGTGCAAACGCAAGCTTTAAAGTTGGTTACACTTGATGAGTGGACTTGCAACATCAATAAATAATGGCGTCCACTAAGTGTAATCTTTTCGCAGCGATAAGGAGCTGCTCATTAATTTATTGCGCACAAATATTTATCAGGTTGCAAATTTACTTCTCAATTTGCTGCTTTTGAAAACGAGTTAAATCAGGTCGGTGATGCGAGGAAAAACATAAGTGCTGAAATTGTTTACCAGCCAAAGTGATTGGTGGTGTTTGGTTTCTCCAAGACTATAAACACACCAGCAATTTTGCCAAAGACAGAAAGGCCTTGTTCAGTAAGAAATTAAAAACTGAAACGTGTTTTCTGCGCTTTTCTACAGATTTGAAGTCATGTGACAAAATTTAACCATTTGTCATGAAACTGTGACGTGGAATGGTTAATTCAGAGCAGAGCATTCGGAAATACCTGTTTAACTTGCAGTTAAATGTTTTGTTGTTTAAATGCTGCGCGAAGGGCAACTGCAACTGAAAGCAGATTAAATCGGCTGACATTGAAGGTAGATCGAGACAAGTCTCGGTAAAGCAGTTTAAATACGTTGTTTAGGCTAAATTACTTTACAAATGCAGTAGGCACATTTATAGTCATTTAAACCGGTTTAAATCAGGCTAAATGTAAAATTTTACATGTTTAATTTCATGAATGCGCTTACTGTATTTGCTCTAATTGAATGCGGTCTTCATTACTACGCGGGCCAAATTTTGATTTTGCAGTTAGAGTGCGGGTCTCTCATTGAACGCGGGTTACGTACACGTACATGTACATGTTTATGGTATACAGATCGTTTTTGATCAAACACGAACCATTTTTGAATGTTTTTGATCAAACACGAACCATTTTTGAATGTTTTTGATCAAACACGAACCATTTTTGAATGTTTTTGATAAAAACGAACTATTTTTGAACATTTTTGATCAAACACGAACCATTTTTGAATATTTATGATAAAAAACGAACCATTTTTGAACGTTTTTGATCTAAAACGAACCATTTTTGAATGTTTTTGGTCAAAAACGAATCATTTTTGAATGTTTTTGATCTAACAACAATCAATTTTTGTCGAAAAATGCCAATTTTTTTTAAAAAAACATCATTTTAAATCGACTCGATTTTTATATATCGCAGATTGAATGCGGGGTCTCTTTTAGAACGCGGGGGTAATCTAGATTTTGCAGTTAGAACACCCGTGTTCAATGAGACCAAAAACGGTAGTATGTTTATAAAGACTTTTAATTAACTTGATCAAATGTTTCAACTTCCGGTTGCGTCACACCGTTTCTAGGGCCAGCATACTAAACGAGAATAAACTACGTCATGCCACATAAACCAAAGCGCCTCCCGATCCGTTAATATTATTTAGCAGACGCATTCATTCAGAAACGATCATTTATTCCATTTATTTAGTGGCAAAACAAAAGTCATTACACAAAAAACGTATTTTTTTATATTTGCTTACTATGATTAGGCAATGGGATAACGATAACGACATTAAACGCATCAAATAATAGTGCAATTTTGTATTTTGGTCGATACCGCATCGTCTTGCTGATGAGGTTTGCCGATCAATTACCGTGAGCGCGTCCAGATGGCGGTCCAAAGTTGTTGCATGCAACCCATTGTCTTATCATAGATAATTAGCCGAGGCCAATCATGAGATATTGGTTTTCATTACTAAACGGCTTCGTACAACGATAATTATATTTCATATCAAAATTCCAACGTAGCTGATGTTTTTTCTCTCTCTATTTTCTTAAATCAAATTATTTCAATTATTAATTAAAAGAAATTCTTTTTACTTGCGTAAGAAAATCAATGCGACGTTAAATGACATTACAATGGTGATTAGACAACTTCTTTTATTTATTTATTTCGAAATTTAGGGTAATTTCAGTTGAGTTAGACAGCTGTCTAATCATTTGAAAAACTTTTTATTTTATTCCTCTTTCCCTTCTTTGCCCCCATCTTATTTTTTTTTTAAGTTTACATTTTTTCTTGCATTTTTAACCAGTAAAATGGAATTTCCTTTAATGGTAATAGACATTTCCATTAGCACTAGAATATTAAATAAATTGTGGGCCCTTCTATAAATTTTATGATTTTCTTTTAAAGTTTATATTTTGTATTTAATATGTAGAAAGAAGAAACTATATAGCAGTAAAGCGCATCCATAAAATAATTTAAACAACATATTTAAACTGCTTTTTTGAAATGCTTGTTTCTATCTATAACTGTTGTCAGACGCGTATGAAGTTGCCACCACAACCAACTTCCAATTTAGTTTTGAATGAATGGACCTTGATCCAATAGATTCTCATGGACCACTGTTTATTTTCAATGGACTTTCCCAGATTTTATGGAATGCCCAATTGAAATTTTTTATTAATTTTAAGGGTCAGCACTAAAATTTGCCCTAAAACAAACAAACCGTGTTTGAAATCAAACTCTTGTAACAAGCTAAAACTTGAAATCTGTGATAATTTATGATCAAATAAACCAATTGTCATAAAAAATTGTACAGAATATATAAAATGCCATCAAAAACATTTAATGCACGGTAAAAAAAAAAGATATTCGTTAAAGGGACAGTCTGGCTATTATATGTTTGATAAGTAAAATACGCATTAGTTGTTAGAAATTACATTTGTAATACAGTTTTCTTAATTCTGTTTAAAAAACAATTTAAAAGTATTTTATTGTTTTGGGACTCTTTTTTTCTTAAAACCATTCGCCCATGTGAACTATTTCTCTTTTTCTTAGGGGTGTAGCCCAGGAAAAGGAACAGCAACTGCTGTTGTAGACAAGTTTCATTCTGAATACACAGTGCTCTTCTATTTTGGGATGTTTCTCCCACCTCAATGCAGTGCTTTATTTTCATTGGCCATTCCAATCACGTGACTGTCATGTTAGCCTACGTAACAAATTGTTTAAAATGCATTATTACAGTTTTTGTGCGTAATTAATTTCTTCTGTTATTTTTAAAAAAGAAAAGAAAAGTATAAAATTCAAATAAAAAAAATTCAAAATGAGCCAGACTGTCCCTTTAATAAAACTTGAAAAAAAACCCAAAACACAGGTGTGTTTATACTTTTGTAACACACTGTAATGCCAAACGGGGCCAAGAAAACAAATACAGCAGAGCGCCGATTATCCTAACTAATCGGGGGACACGGTTGTCCAGCAGGGCCGATGACAGCGGGAAGCCGGAACAAATTACCAGGACCTAAGTCTGGATTGTTATGTTGAGGTCTAGGCAGACTTTTTGTCATCAGGCCCGGAATTATTATTTTCTCGAGCCTTGGTTTTCAGTTGCAGTGGGCATGCGCACAACATTTAAACAACAAAACATGTTTAACTGCAAGATAAACATTACTCATTTAGACTAAACATCATGTTTTAAACAATTTATTCGCACGGCTGGTTTAGTCTGCTTCCAGTTGCAGTGGGCGTGCGCACAAAATTTAAAAAAACCAAACTTGTCTAACTGCGATTTTAAACACGCTTTTCAAATGCAGCTACTATTTCAATTATCCTCCTATAACATTTATTCTAGAGTTAGTAGAACACTCGACTTTGCTTGTGTGGGAAGAGCATTCGTTTACTTTGTCGCTTTTTTCTTCAGTGGGTTTGAATCTTTTTATTTTTATATTTTTTTAATTCGTATTGTTGTTGGAGAGGCCCCTTGTTGCTTTTCTCTGGCGATTAGCCGGTCGGGTTAATTAGCAAGAGGAGACGTGTTTACTCGAGAACGCGTCAAGCATGTGTCCAATTAATGCGAGCGAAATTGGCGCGAATTAATTCCCATCTTGGCTCCCTGCGTCCCAAAGCCTGACATCTACATATGCCAATTAGGCCTAATTGAGACGCATAAATAATGTCCAACTTACCTTTTGCCCACCGACTGGCTCCTAATGAGGCAGCCAATTATTTCACGACGACGTTATACGCCAAAAATTGTCACTACTGAGAGAGAAAAAAAAAAACGATTTCAAGCAGATGAGACGCTGATTAAAGTAGGCCTCACACCAATTAGTCGAAACTTGGGACTTTCTTTCCTTTTTTCTTCAAACGCACATCTAATAATAATGTCTTTTTAAAAAAAAGCACAATATAAAGAGAGAAAAAAATTGATTTTGGTTAAATAGTTAAATGCATAGTGATTGGCAGGGTTGCATGCATTACTGCAATTTGGTAACTAGTTATCGTTACTGTTATTTAGCCAAAATAGTAACTAGTTACTGTTCGTTATCGTTACTTATTTGTGAATCTTGTTATTGTTTTGTTACCGTTACGTTATGTGAATTATGAAAAATTTGGCCAAAAAAAGTCTTAAAATTTTTTGTTTTGGGCCAAAAACGTCTGAAAAGTGTTTTTTTGGCCAAAAATGTCTAACATCCAGAAAGTGTTTGTTTTTGGCCAAAAATGCCTAGAAGTTGTTTGATTTTGGCCAAAAACGGCCAGAAATTGATCATTTTTGGTAAAAAAAAAGTCTCAAAAAAATTTGTTTTTGGCTAAAAAAAAGTGCAGAAATTATTTGTTTTTGGTCAAAAAAGTTCTAAAATTGTATGCTTTTGGCCAAAAACGTCAAGAAATTGTTTGTTTTTGGCCAAAAACATCCAGAAATTGATCATTCATGATCAAAAATTGTGTTTTTAACTGTGATGCAATTTAATGTAACGATAACGTAATTTCGAGCAACGGTTCTTTACTGCTAAATAAGTAACTAATTACCGTTACGTTATGCTGGCAGCATTATGTAACGCGTTACTGTTACAGTTACGTAACGATAACATACGCAACACTGGCAATGGCTTTATTGACAATAGTTTCAGATATTTTGCTACTGTTGCGCCGCCTCAATTGGTAGTGGCTATTATTCGCACTAGGCACAGCGTCGTGCCGTGGCAAAAAAAGGAGTTGATGTGTTTAATCTTTGTAAAAATTACTTTCTGGTCGAGTTGTCACATTTTAAATGATTAATTAGCTGTGATGCGATGGAAATGATGAGTTTTAAAAATTAATTTGTTTGAATATTTTATTTTTGCTTGCACAAGTCTGGAAAACGAACTTGCGCCTAATTTCTGAGGTTAGAATTCGAGTAGTTGATTCATGAAATTTGAACCAAACTTGAAATGAATATTTAACTTGAACTAAGAATGTTAATTAGAGAAACCATTGGAGGTAAACAAACTTCATCCATAATGAAAAGGAAAACCAAGACATGAACAAGTTAAGCGAAGATGTTTGTATTTTTCTAGAAAAAAAAAAAAATTAAAAGTTTATTATTAACGATTTACAACTGATGAAAGGTCATACTGAAAATAACATTTTAGATTTACAAATATTAATTAAAACCATGAAACCATGAAATTTCATTGCATCAATTATTAAAAAATTTTTTTTTTTTTTTTTGACGAATTGACGAAATTTTGTTTGAAAATGAATATTTAATTTAAAAAAAATATATATTAATCGGGAGTCCAAACTTTTTTTAAATAGTTTTTATTTTCTCTCACTAGATGGACCTCCAATCACACATTTCAATGCACGTGACGAGTCCCGTTTACCGGTTTCCTTCGGCTTCGATTGCTCAACTCAAGACACAGGTAAGGTGCACTTGAACTTTAAAAACTACATTAATCATCTCATGTTCGTCTCAACTAACCCCCAAAAAAAAAAATTCCTTACATTTCCGAATGCAATCGATTGTCTTCTTCACTCACCTCCCCAACTTACTCCGATCACGTGTTCGAAAATGTCGTCCCGGATTGAAAAAAAATCACAAAACACTTTTCAATCGACAAAAACATTACTCAACACTGTCATTTTTCACACCGCCCATTAATTATCGCATTACCGCGTAGATCGCATTCCGACTTTATTTAATCGCGAGAAAAACAAACGAAATTCGGTCACGTGACTGCAATTTGTTAATGCAAATCCGTTGGCAGTTGTGAAAAATGGGAATTTTTCGACGTCGAAATTCGGCGTAGGCAGTGAGGAATGGGGGCTGTGGGTGGAGAGGTAGGAGATAGCTGGACGCTGGCGTTCCTTGTTAGCAGCTGAGCGTCGGGGGTGGGTTGCAATCCTCTTTGCCTTTCTTCTAATGGAAGGCCCTTGTTGGCTGGAGAAAGATCCACAGTGGACCGAGATCGCGCGCGAGGATTGCCCCGCGGGAAAGATGCTGAATTTATTGGCAGGGATTAGCTTCACCTGCTTCTAATGCTCGAGGCCCCTCGCTAATGGTCACTGGGTGAGGGGTCAAGTGAACTATGTAAACGACCACGTGCGGACCTGCACTACCGGATTTTCTTTCAACTGCGGCGGGTCAAGGAAGTTTAAAAGAAAAACAAAAATGTTTGTTGACGTTTTAAGTGAATGTTGGAATAGTTTTGGGAGTTGGACTGTACCGGCGTGCATTGTTTACTATTGACTATTGAGCGGTGGAAAAGGAAATTTTAAATTTTTTTTTTTTTTTTTTGGGATGTGGTGAAACGCACAATGATGAAAGATGGAAGATTTATTCATTAAGATTTTTGAACTTGCAAGTTTCTTGGAAATTCTGAATTGAAATTTTTATGGATTTCTTAAGCCATTCATTAAACTCATACAGCATTATTTATAGGATTAAGATTAAAACTGTACAGGTTGAGGCAGAATTTTTGATACAAAGCTAATATTTTCAAAACTTGCAGATTTTGAGATTTTGACGATGGATTGGTTGCTGTAACTTTTGGAGACCAAAAATGTCAATTGTAACGTTGTAGAGCATTATTATTATTACTATTATTATTATTGACTGCGAGCCTTGAATTAAGCGCGGGGATTAAAAATGTTTTCGTAATAATGAACTGGCTTCTAATTGCACAGCCTATTTATGTGCCAGAACTATAGATGCTAGTTGGGAATCAGCTGCCCAAATAATAATATTTGGTTATTACTATTATTACGGTATGTTTTCTGGTTGTACGCGAGCCTCCATTTGACCGCGGGCCTTTTTAAGTGCGGGAAAAGCTACCGTCAGTAGTGCATGGGTCTCTATTATAATGCGGGGCGTTATAGTAGAGACCCGCTTGCTGTGTTCGATACGCTACGTTCAGTTTTCAGTTGGAGAAACAGGACACGGACTCACATGTTAATTTAACATAATAGACTGACGTTTATTCATAGTCGATAGGTTGCGCTGCTGAGACAGCGTCACAAATTAGCATACAGTTATATTAATTTCAAGATTGGAGTAAACACTCCACCGCTTACGATCAGATTTATAATTCTTTGGTTATTTAAATTTAAATTATGCCAATATTCCAGTAAATTAGTAATATTTAATGATTAATTTTAGCATTTTTCTTTAGTATTTTACCCGCACTTAAGAATAAAGGGAAAAATACTCCAAAAGTATTTGCAAATACAGTATTATCAACTAAACCAATAAATATTATTAATTTAGGGGAATATTGCAATTATTTTGTGATGGCAGCAACTTACAGATTTCTCAAAATTGGTTTTAATGCAAACACAACATAAATACCAATGTACACTCACCGTACATGTGCAGGTCTCCATAAGACTGGTCTCTAATAAACCACAGAAAGAAATTCCATTTTGTCTACAGTGCATCCGCGTACAACCAGAAGAGTTACGGTATTATTATTATAATTATCGGTATTAAAATCACGGTATTAGTGAGTTGTGTAGTTTTCAATAACCCGCGGGTCTTCAATTGCGCGCGGGAAAATAAATTTTTGTATTTAGAAGTTATACGGTATTAATAATTACAATAAAGCTGGTTGTATTACAGCATCTCATTATATTTACCACGTCCCACCTACGCCAATTCATCATCAAATTCTAAATCTCTGCAATAGTTATGAAAACCTTAAGTCGTGCATCAAGAATTCTGCCATACCATATAACTTATAAGCCGATGTTCCAGCTTAACATCTTAGTTATTTAGTGTCCGAATAAATCATAAAACGATGGTGCATAGCAACAAGTAGGGCCCAATGTAATCGAGGAACCCTCTGTCGTCTGAATAAAAATAATAAAACTGCACCAACTTTATATTCAGTTGACATAACGATTGACAACAGATGGTGGATTATTTCCTTGTCGTTAACGAGGATGAACACGTGTTGAATTCACTAAAGGAAAAACTCAAGCCGCTCCCCCCCACCCCCCACCCCCCAATTCTCACAAATTCAACCGAACGGCCTACTTGGGTTCCTCCTGCCATCACTCACCGCAACTAAGCCTATCACTCATTTTCACCGAACACAAATTTCTCCTCATCCTCTGTATCTTCGATTCGGTTGCCATGCCGACAAACTCGCAGTCTTACACTTGTATTTTATTACAGCAACCGTAAGTTGATTTTCTTTTGCTGGCCCGCAATTTTACTTGCCCCTAAGGTCCTGTAATTAAGTTGAGTGACGGGTTTAGGTTTGCACGAAGCATAGGTGCGCCTATCAGTGTTGTGGGTGTCATATTTTGCCCAACTAAATGACACGTTAATGTCCAATTTAGCGCCGAAACGCGCCTTGTGATTCGGGCTGAATTGGCTCCCCCGTTGCCCTAGTGGTAAATTTATCAATTTTTGAACTTGGCTTCACTGCGTTTGAATTATGGCCGTAGGTTTGCAGCGCCGCGTAGGTATTTGCGGGATGATGAGCGGGTAGGGGTTTTGGGGTGAAAAATGGCGGTATTGTTGAAGGTTTTTTTTTTTATTTAAAAAAAAACATGGTTTTAACGGTTTAAACAGGGACTTTTAAGGAATGGGAAAGGATTGGTTTTGAATTATGGCGTGCGAACGCGTTAAAAATTATAAACGTGATGATAAAATGAGAAATATGGCGGATGTTCAGCAGCAAAGCTCAGGGGTTGCATTTAAAAAAATAAAAATTTTCGGACATAAATTGCAAATTTTTAAAAAATATTTTGTTGAAAAATTAAGATTTTTCATTCGAATAGCAAAAACAACACTGGACAAGCAGAGGGGGTGTTGGGGGTGGGGGTCGGGGAAAGGATTCATTCTGCATTTGCACCTATTGTTGACCACAAAAGCCAATAATCGCTGGCATTTGTGCTTCCATCTATACCCAGATATAAGTGGCCACAATAAAAAGCAGACCCAGAGGAACGCTATAGGAACGCGTGAATAATTCAAAACACGGGGAATCACACCTCTTGATCGAAAAACCACTCGCCCATTAGAACCCACACCCATCTATCCCTCTCTACCCCTCACTCAAACAAAGTGCATCACTCTTCTTCCACCACCACCCCTCATCATCCCCTCTTACAATTTCCTCTTGTCCAGCATTTATTATATTTTTTTTTCTCATTCTCGTCCTCGTTCTCGTCTTGTTATTTTTATTTTTATTTTTTATTTTTTATTTTTCTTTTCCAACATTCGTTATTCATTTTACACGGTATATGGTCATTCCTGCATCTCCGGGGACGCGAGTGTGTTGATGCGTACGAGTTGTTTCTCTGTTTACCGGACTCCAAATTAGCTCCGAAACCAATTTAATCTCGTCCAACGTCAACCCCCGCTATAAGAAACGCCACTTGATCCCACTTTGCGCCCACACTTAGGTGAAGAGTGGTTTTGGTCGAGTCACGGGGGTGTGGGTAAAAGTTGGGACGCAGGTGGCGGTTGCCATGGCGATTTGGATGTGTTGGTCATGGTCAGTTCGCTGTAGAGGGGCTGCGTTTGATGCTTGAGTCGGCTGGATTGTTTCCATTAATTTATTAGAAGCTAATGAAGGCTTAGCATCTGGAGAAGCTAATTAGAGAGATGGGAGGCGGTAGGGTGGCCCTTGGCTGCCACCCTCCATTCATACGGTGAGCTAATTAGGCCTGGTGTGGGGGGAAAAGGAAACAGACGCCACCATTGCTCACATTGGAAAAAGTGGGGAATGGCGTGTGCATGGGCATCGCCACTGCAAGTGTATGTAGGGTGAGTTAAATTCTATTCTCTTGTCTTCTTAGGTAGCAATTACTCTAATGTTGAATTTTATGTGTTTGGGTAATTTGATGAAAAGTGTTGTTTGTTTACTTTTACCAGTTGTCAAGAGGAAATTTGTTTATCTTGTTTATTAAAATGGATTGCGATGTTGATTTTAATCTTTTTGGAAATTTTTTTTTTTTTTAGTTATTTAAATTTTTGAAAGGATGTTGAGTCAAATCAAGAGTTTTTTTTTTTAATTGAATAGATATGTTTTTTTTAGTGCTTTTGTTGTTCGTGGATGCGAATTATGCTTTTCAGAAATTGTTTTGATTGCTATGGATCAAGTAGCATGTTGTGGGCAATATGGTAGTGTCCTCTTGTGTGGTGGAGATCAATTTTTGTGTTTACTCGAATTAGGTGCTGCCCAGCCTTGCAGAAGAGGGAAACCATGTATGCAAAATTGAGTGTCATAAATGGAAATTGTCAAGTGAAATTGTATTGATTGATGCATTTTTGTCATGTAAAAATGCACTATAAGCAGTGTTCTACAATATGTTCTGCTTTCATTAGGGGTGTGTTTACTAATACCATGTGATTTAGTGGGTGTTTTCAGCCAGATAATCTTCATAAAAACCATGCTTGAATTGGATAGATTAGGTCGTATTGCCAGCTGGAAAATTCCATCGTAAATTGCCGTAACTGCCAGTGGAGTAATTTTAAGAAACACTGTGGGTATCAACATGGTTAATACTTTAAATGTAGGTTTGTAAACTTGGCTTTCATACAGTGATAAACAGCAGTTATATTCAAATTGCTTATTGAATCTTTTCTTCTTTTTTTTTAAATACAAAAATGAGTGTTAGTTTTGTCAAAGTTGGGAAAATTTGGGACTTTTAAAATGCAATGTACTGAGGAAGACCAGCAATGGTTGAAAACGTTTTGGGTTTAATTTATAAAATGGATTACCCCTGCACCCAACTTCGATTTTTTTTTTTTTTTGGATCGGGTCTTTCCAGTGTCTTTCTTATCCGGGCTATTTGTGGGATCACTCTTGTGTCCGGTCCATGCAGAGTACACTATGTACAGGGCCGGCCTTTTCCATGACGGGACATGGGTGCAAAAAAGAATTGTGGGTCTCCTATTTGTTGAATTATTGAGTGAATTCATTTCATTTTTCTGTTTTTATTGTTTTAATTTTTTCGCTTTTTTTTTCCGGGGCTCCATGCATCTGCTGCACCCCCCTTGTGGCCGGCTTTTACTGCGTAAGTTTCTGCATTAACAAGCCTGTTCCTAGGGTTTTGTGGTTTTTTTTTTTATGTTGGTTTCCCCTAAAAAATTACATTGGGCTAAAACATTTTTCCTTGTATTAGGAGGGCACTTTAGACTCGGAGGCCCCTTCCTTAATCCGGCCCATCTGGGGTGGCGCCTCTTAACCTGTGGCGCTCTTCTGTTTAGCACAAAAATGAACAATTGGTGTAAGAACGGGTCTGTGCATTAGGTGCACAGATCAATTAATTTGACATAAATTTCACAATAAAAAGATATTAAAAAAATTAACTATTATCCTAGGCAAATAGACATTTTGATATTTTTGGAAATTGTTTCGCAGGTATAGTAAAATATTTCCTCGATTGATTATTAGGCATAATGGTTAAATGCAAGTGAAATGAATTGATTTTTTTTTTTTGACATTTATATTATTTTATTTTAAAATAGTTTTTCCACATGTTCTTTGTACAGCAGTATCATCTGTTCCATTTTTTCCTTGTTCGCTCGTTATAAATCACTTTTTTGTGATGATTTGATCCCTTTTATTTCCCCCTCCTCATTTTTTCTCGCTAGCCCTTAACTCTTCGGGATCATCAAAGTAAATTTGATCACATTGCTAGTAATAAGTGTCATTTATAAATCGTTTCTCAATTCCCTCGGAGCAATTCATGTGTCTTGTTAATTTGAAAATTTTCCAAACGACGTCTTCATCCCAACGACAAAATGAATCCAAAGGATTAGTCCTGAATGTTTTGTTGCTTGTGGGGGATGCCAATCTAGCAGACAGGCAGCTGGCCCCACGAGGATGCAGGCTGGCTCCCCGAGAGAGAGATATGCGTGGGCGGATGGACGCGCCTTATGAAAAGACAATGCGGGTGTCAGGGCGCCCTTACACGACACCCACTTGGTCGCATGTCTAATTAACTGCCCCTGAGACCAACATGCTGCACGTTTGACACCATCTGCTGATTTGGATTCTTTTGTTTTTTTAGCTTTTTTTTCTTCTATCTCAGCTGAGATGTTTAAAATTGCATTTGGGGATCAGCCATCACCTCCAAAAAAAATTCCCTTTTTTTGTGTATAGTTTTTTTTTATTTTTTATTTCAACTTGAATGTAAACGGGTGAGTCGTAGATTCCAACACACCAAGATCGCATATCGGTAATAACAGTAGTTACATTTCGATGGGACGTCATATTGATGCACCCCCATGTGGGAGCCCTTTAATTCGAAAACAAAATTTTTTGCTTTAGAAAAATTTACAGGAAATATTGTTTTTAAACTTATTTTTCTTCAATTAGTGCCCCGGACCAGTTGTGTTTAAAGTTGTCAATAAACACGCTCAATGTGCGCACAACCTGTGGCAAACACTGGAGAAATAGATCTTCAACAACGCATTCAATCACATATATTTGTGTTAAAATGTGCGCAATGGAATGCACCTTTTGGCTTAATAATGTCATTTTCGAGATCTGAATTGCGAAAAATGTACATTTGATTTTCTTTTATTTTTATTTTTATTTTTATTTTCGAGTGAAAAGTTATCGTTAAGACCAAATGGCGCTCGAGGAACTCCTGCGAGAGATCTACGTAATTGTTAAACGAAAAATCAGGAAAGAAAAGTTAGGAAAAGTTTGAAACCAATCACTAGTGGAATCCAATCTCATTCCCTAACACCCCTGTGTGACTCACCCATACTCCGACTTCTTTCCTCCGACATCAACCGCACGTGCCTTTTCGCGTGCTTGGCGAATCCCCTCGCTACAACGAACGGAACTCTTTCGCATTCTTACGCGCACCAGCACCAACCTTGAATTTCAAATGAAATGGCCATTGTGTAAATGGCTCGGCTGAATGAGTGGGTGGCGGGAAGAACGCAGGAGGAGAGAAAGCCGACAGGGGGAGGATAGTTAACAGTTAGGGTAGAGCAGTCCTCCCTCGTCTTGCCATCTGGGAAAATTGGCTCGAAAAAGCCCGCCATTAGTTGCGATTAGGAGGTGGCTCCGTGTTTCTCTCGAGTGGATTTGGTGCAATTTTAATGCCAGCCCGAGCTGCGTTTGAATCTTTCAATAGCATCACTCGCCTAATTGCCTTTACTCTTCATTGAATCTTGTAATTGGAGTCTGTAAAGGAAAATGGAGCACACTTTCCACACTCACTTTTGCCCTCTTAAACCCCATTCTCTAAGTGAAGCAGATTCCACTGCTTAAACTGGATGAATTTTAGGATTTAATGTTTTCTCGCTTATTCTCTTTATTCCGCTTGGATTCCGTTATAAATATATGATCATCATTTGTGTATAACTTGATATTAGATGCTTATTTATTAAGTTTTATTAATTTTTCACTTGCTACGTGGATCTAGTAAGATGGATGGGTTTATTTAAGAGGATAAAACATGAAAACTTTTTTTTACAATAAGGGGTTAGAAAAATGACAAACTGAAATGATGATTATGGCGCTGAAGCGATTATCACGTGACCTGTGTGGACCGAGCCCGTGAATAATCGCTTCAGCGCGTATGTGTCATTGTCTAAAAAGAAGTTTTTAGTGTTTAAAATATGGCGGAGACCGATACTATTGCTTCTCTTGTTTTTTTTTTTACCAATAAGTTTTAATAAAATTCATTTGGATACGTTATAAAATGGCAACCAATAAAGAGCGCTTTTCAAACGCAGCTATTGTTCATCCGACCAATACTGTATTTGACGTCTGATTGATTTTCACGGATGAAAATTCTTGGCGACACAGATTTTCATCGGTGAAATGGTCTCACGCTTGCGGAGCCATCTGTTGTGGATGTATCGAACAAATTCTAAAGGAGTATTGTTCACATTTGAATTCCTTAGGATGGTATGGTTGATTTTCAGATTTAATACTGGTAAATTCTCGTATAAAATTCACCTTGTGCTTGAGTAATTGTCGGTATTAGCTCCGCACTGATCTTCTTTATAGACAAGATTCGTGCTGACCTAACTGTCCCGACAATTACACAACGCGCTCAGTATATTACTAGTGAAAATTATTTAGACCACAAGTCATATGTCATTTAGTATAACAATCACTGGGTGGTTCTCAATAATGCAGTGATTATGATTATTGAAACGATCACTTCAATGCCTTCAGTGGCTCTTCCTTAGTATTTGCATATACAATTTGATAGATTGGAAAAAAGTGGAAATTTTAACTATATTGCACACTATCTCTGCTTTATGTAACACTTGGAAACGTAATCTTCACCAACAACATAAATATATTCATAAACTCATAGGTACACAAAGGACTTGCACATTCATCGAGCGCACATTGATCTGCGGGGCCGTTGCCTTGCCTATAATCAAGATGATACTTGCTTACATGATGATGAGATTGTTTTCTACTAATTTGATTTATACTGTCCTCTTATGGAGGGGTCTGGTGGCGAAATGGGGAAATGTTTTCCAACTCGAAAAGATAGCATCGCACTGCTTTCATTTGGAGACTCACGAAGGAGGGGAGAAGTTGATGGGAGAGGGGGGGGAATGTGTAGGAGACCTGCTTTCTCATTTAGTGTTTCACGCAGGCGAGAGAAGGGAAGGGTCAACTCCATTAACCCTTTCGTTCTGTGCTGACCTCTGATGGCAGTCGATGGTACGTAAATGCTAATTGGATTTTGCCTCTTGGAAATGTCACTAAAATATCCTTGTGAGGATACACTTGCGGCCAGCGCCGCCCTGGTGGCAACTTGTACGGTTTGGTTTATGGTCGCTTGATGGCTTATTCCCAAATCACTACAAATTCTTCACTATTGTAAACTATTGGTGGTTACTGTAGAATGTACTTGACCTGAGGTTGAAAAATTTTGGTCTGATTTTGGGATCCAATGGACAGGAAACAATTTTTTTTTTTGTGCTGGTAATCGGTACACGTTTTTCATGGGATGTTAGAGCTGGTGACTGGCAAAAGTGTGTCACAGATCAAGCGTGAAAGTTTAAGCTTAAAATTAGGGATGGGACATTCGAACTTCTCGAATCTTGAGGGATTTGAGGGATTTGAAAACTTGAATTTTTTTCGTTTATTCGAATCTTTTGAATCCTAAGTCTAAATGCCATTTAGCGAAATCTTCCGAACTTTGTAATAATTATACTGGCATGCTCTCAAAAATATTCAAGAAAAGAAAATTTTTTTTAATTTGTAATTTTTTTTATTCAAATATAAAAGAAAATAATTTTTCACATTAATCATCATCAATCAGTCGTAAAATTATAACCTATTATTTCTTTTATCTTATTTTTTTCCTTTTTTTTTAAAATTATTATTCTTATACGAAGAATTTGAAAGATTTGAGATTCGAGAGATTCGAGGACCTTTTACGATTCGGATTCGAGAAAATTTAGGATTCGCCCATCCCTACTTAAAATTAAACTAATTTTTTTTGCAGAGGGGTGGGACAAGCTCCGTGCTTATCATGCCTGAACTTTGACACAATTGCTGGTTATCATCCCAATATTTGTAAAAATCCAACCAAGGTGTCGCGCTTGTTTCGTGTCGTGGTTTTGCCTGACACATGACGTTTCAAACTTCATACAAGGTTCATCTTTGAGAGAAAGTAGAGGTGGAACGATTTCTAAATTTTTTCGAATCCAAATCTTAAAAAGTTTTCGAGCTTCTAGAATTTCTCGGGTTCTCGAGTCCATAGAATCTCTCGGATTCTCGAGTCCCTAGAATCTCTCGATCTCTCGAATCCCCTTCATATAAGAATAATAATAAGAAAAGAGAGGGGAAAGACTTTTATTTAAAATCTATTTTTCAAGATTTGCTGGATTTGAGGATTCGAATCTCCCATCCCTAAGAGAAAAAGAGAAATGGTTTTACTTGAATTTCTGAATTAGCCAATTGAATCCCCCATCCGAATTTTAGGTGTTCGGACAATTCGTCGACTAACACCTAGCATGCAGCTTAGGTTAGGTCAGGTTAGGTTAGGATAGGTTAGGTCGACGAATCATCTGTCGACGAATCATCTGTCGACCCGACGCCGAATTTTAGAATCCAGAATCATTAAATATTATAAAATTAGACTAAATCTTTTTAAATTTTATCCGAATCTTTTCGAATCTCATTGCAATTTTTCTCGAATTTTATTCGTTTTATTTCAAATTTCTTTTGAGTTTTTCTTCGAAATCTTTTGATTAACTTTGAAGTTGTAGTTGCAAAATTTTCTGTTTTTCAGAATTTTTTTTCTTCTTCCATTTCTTCGTTGGCACAGGCATCGTGCCTAACCCGCCAAATGGGAAATTTGTTCCGAACTTGTCGTTTCATGTTGTCACAACAATTTCATCTTTTGTTTTTTTTATTTTTTTTGTTGTTGTTGGGTTGGATTGGAATTGGAATTAGTTAATTGGCGTCGTGGACAATGCGATTTGTCACACCCACTAGCACCAGCGCCCACCCACACACCCCCGAAGGGTTCGTTAGGCTTCGAGGCACTTTAATTATTTGTTAGTGGACAGAGACTGATTGTTGCAAATGTGGTTGCTATCAATAATGCGCAGAGGTTAACAATAAGGGTTGGCGCAAGTATTTTGTATTTGCAACAGCTGTTGAGCGTCAATTTGAATTTGTCATTGTTTCTCGCACGTGGAATGATTATTGATGGTGATGATTGCTTTCCTAATGAGTTTATGGTCCACTGAAAAATGGACAATAGTTAGGCGTTTTAAATTAAACCACAAACAATGTTGAACTCGATTATGGCATTGTTTTCATAGCTGAACTTGTTATTGTCCTTCTGCACGAACAAGTTGCAACAATGAGTTGCAACTTTTTATTGAGCCGAAGATGTTGTTTTTGTGGCTCCCCCGGTGGTCGCGACCGATACCCCATTGTGGCCATCAATTGCCCTTTCCATAGTGTTTTGGTGTCGCTGCTTTTTGCCTCCATTTTCTGTCCACTATCGAATGGCGTCCACCGCACTTAGATGGAACAAACGGTGTCCTTCCATTACAAGCGCACTCCGCCCACCACTCTACTCCATCAGCACTCTCTTTCCGTCTCGTGAAAAATGATTGGGATTTGTGTAAATTAGCATTGTTTATGGATGCAGCGCTGGTCGTTTTCTGCTTCTAAAGGTGCCAGCTCAGCATACATGACTCACTGGCTAAATACTGCCGGCGTCACAAATTTATGAATAAACGACCTTTTACATTTTAGTTTGCTGCAGTTTTCTGTGACACGATGTCTTCATCTCTTGGGTGTCAAATTATTATTCTAATCAACAAAATTGAATTCTTACGGTATATTTTAAAGTTTCGATTTTGCTGTTTTTAGCATCGTCAAAAACGGGAAAAAACGACGATTAGAGTTAGTTTTATCGAGTGGTTTACGTCTGGTTTTGGTTTTTACAACTTTACTCGTAAATTCAAAATGGCTGCAACACAAATTAAATTGGGGTGCAAATATTTATATTGACAATAGTGTCAGCACTGATCCTCAGCCCATCACGGATTATTTTTTCTCCCCATAATTCCATGCGCCAATTTCCATCGGTTAATTTAGATTAGGTGATTGGATGAGGCAGGGCCGGCCACAAAGAGGGGGGGGCATTCGGGCCCTGAAAAATAAAAGAAAAAAAAATAAAACTCGAGAACGAGTTTTCTCGAATACAATCGTTTTGTTTATTTTATTTATGTTATTTAATCTGTCTCGACTAAAGTACCATCTTGCTGGTTAAAACATAACTAACTAGTTTATTCCTAGTTTAAAGTAGGTGGCGCCACGAGAGAAGGGTCATCACAAGAACGGGAATAAAGGCAGAATTGTGTTGAAACAAATGGGCCCGTAATCCGTTGATTTGGTGAAAATGGAAGGATTTTAGTTGCCGTTAACTCGTAAAACGCAAAAAGCAAAGCATAAGCAAGCCGAAAGAAGAAAATAATCTCACATACTGTAGATTCAAAGTATAATTTGTTTTAGCATGGAATCTGAGCAGTTGAAGCGGAATCCAGATGAATGGGTGTTGTACAACCCTTCTTTAAACTTGACATCCACTTTTTATTTCTTTTCCATTCCTTTGGGTATTAGATTTGCCAAGTTTGTTTTCTCATCGTTAGAGGCCTCTCCGGGTAAAATGGCGGCCTAAGCCGTTCCCCGGAGGCGCATTAGCAGAGATTTGAGTGGCCAGTTGGAAGGGTGTGGGCGTCTCAGTGGACCGTGTCTGCCTTAAGCTCCCCTCGGCTGCCTGCTCGGCATCTTTAATGCGCCAGCCATTCATTTCGGAAATTTGAAACAAGCTGCACTAACTCGTCTTTGATGATCTATGCAACACCAGACTCGGCTGCAAATCTCTCGCTCTTCACCGTCGTTCCATTTTTAAGGACAAATCGCTTAAAACAATCGATCGGCCACTTCGCTCACTCCTTTTCATTGTTGGCAGCGCCGACCGCAACAATAATTGGATTGTTGCATTTCGCGTCTTGTCACGCGCGCGTCTGCGGTCCAAGCAATTGGTTAAATGGACAAAAATTCCACAGGCGGATGCTGGTGTTTGTGATTTAGCAACAAATTTGGACGGGCAAATCCCTCACGCGCCACGTCGAGGTGATATCTCGCCTGGTGGCAGCCAATCGAACTAATTGCCTGCGTCGTTTGAATGCTAAAATGACGTCGGTCGGTCGGATTGAATTGGCTCGGACGTTGTTGGAACAAGGTCAGTTTGCGGCCGTGTGTAAACGCGCTGCAAAAATGCGAGGAGACTTGTTTGGCCCTCTGGTGGTGAATTAAGTTAGGCGCTTCTTGGACTTATTAGTTTTGTATTTTAATGGTGCGCGCCAGGTGCCAAGAGAAGTCGCTCACCAATTAATCTCAGACCCAGTGGCATAGAAGATTCCGTGTTGGTTCAGGTGGTTGGAGGTAACGTTCTACTCTGACAAGAACATTGTTTCACATGTTTGACTCGATTTCACGGGCTGGCTGACCGGGCTGCAGCGTGTTTGTTGCTCTTTTATTCGATTACGATCGGACGCATTTGTCGCCCAATCAGTTACGGTTTCTTCGTCTTGGCTCTGCATCTAAACTCGCTCCCGCTCACTCCGCTCACTCACGTACAAAACTTGGATTTGCTCGGTTGGAAAATATCGTGAGATAAAAAATTGTCAGGAGTCGAATGGTGTATTAGTTTTTCAAAGAAAATATAAGCAGGGGTCTTCGCAGTGCCGGACTACTTAAGAAAACACTCGTCAGATGGAACTTTATTAGCCGGATTGGAAAATCGCGGGAGTAAAATCGTGTTTTTATATGAAAAAAATGCAGTTTTTTGTGTACAAAAATGCACATTTTCGATGCAAATTTCAGTTTTAAGCACAAAAATGCCCTTTTAGGCACAAAAATGCACTTTTAGGCACAAAAATGCACTTTTAGGCACAAAAATGCACTTTTAGGCACAAAAATGCACATTTAGGCACAAAAATGCGCTTTTAGGCACAAAAATGCACTTTTAGGCGCAAAAATGCACATTTTCAGTACAAATTGCAGTTTTAAGCACAAAAAATGCAGTTTTAAGCACAAAAATGCACTTTTTAGGGGCAAAAATAATTTTTTTAAGTGCAAATGGCATTTTGGGCCCATATTTGATGTTTATGGTACGGGAATAACTATGATGGATTGCATTAGTAAATTCTAGGTGGGAGGCTGGAACCCTGAGGCACGTGCCTTATCCACTTGCACCGAGTAACTGCCACTGAATATTCCGAAAAGTTAGCAGCGCTTCCGTCCTGGTTTCAACCAAAATTGAGAAATGCAACCGAACGGTGGCACTTTTATTTCATCGTCCACAACGGGTCATCTATATTGATGTGTTCCAATCGAATTTCTGCCCCTTTATGCTTTTGGGTCCTTTTAAATATTCGCACCAAGATGGCCGACAGAGACCCATCCACGAAGAAAGAGTGTCTGAAATGACCCCCGACGGAATGCGCTTGACCACGCGTCTTATCCGCATGTAAATCCATAAGCGACCCCAAGTGGCCAGTCGAGTGGCCTACACAGTGTGCATGGAAAATATAAGCTACGCATGCGCAATGATGATTGGAAGTTTTTCTCTCATCTTTTCAAAACCTCCGTGAAATGACGTTGCTTTTCAAATGCGGCCAAAATGCAATTCGTTGTAACGAGGTCGTCAGTCCCAAGCCGGTCTTCACCGAATCGCATCGGTTTCCGAGATTCCCCGCGTTTGTCCCCTTCCACGGACCCCCACAAGGGGCTCGTGTGGACGCGGTGTCCTTTCATAGCCCCCCTGGCTGAGGAGAGCGGGATGTCGTCACTCGGAATGGAAACGAGACGCGGGAAAAATTATGGCTTGGAGAATTTATCTTAAAAGATAAATGGTTGAGTGAGCGGCGGAATTGACAAATAGGCTCAAACCGCAATGGCGCAACGATAGGACTTTTTAAACAATGTGAACAGAAGTCATTTGAGAAAAAAAAAAAAACATATAAAATAAAAAAAAAATAAAGTAATGACATCATTCATTGGAATAATTTTTTTTTTTTTTTTTTGGTGTTACGTAACAACAATGCTCGTAAATGGTCATCAAATGACGACCGGTTTGCTCATTACGCATTATTGATGGAGCAGAATATTAGTGTAAAGCTGAGATGCATACATTTGCCGGCCATTAATCGTGATGACTGATGCGTTTGCAGAGTCGGTCTCGGCCCCTAGCGGCCGAAAGGGGATTTATCTGTGACGGATGGAGCGCCTTTGCCGTGATCAGCACATCACGCGAAGGAAATTAACTATGCTTTGCGCATGCGCTTTTTCGTGCACAGTTTGCTCAATGAGTTTATCTGTCTTGACTTTTATTTATACAATACAATGCCGCATCATATACACTCTTTTTTTTTTTTTTGTTTTTCTTTTATTTTCTTTTTTTTTTTTTTTTTGTGTGTTGAATTTAATTAAAGTTGTCGTCAAATGAAATATTGACCCTTTGGTCTCGAGAGGGGATGGATGGTGCGCTGTGGGTTAGAAAAAATATGGTTAATGAGATGGACTGCAAACATGAATTCAGCAGCACTGCTGAAATTGTTCTCGTCCTCTTATTAAATGCATTTTTCGGGCGTTTTAACAAATTACATCACAGCTACCCAACAATGTTCACACACGGTTTTGTGAATCTTGAAGTAAAAAATGAAAACTTGAGGAATTTCAAACACAACTTGGAGCGTTTTAACAATCGGACAAACGATGAAACCAACGGACTGCAATTAAAATTGCACTTTAGAACTTGGTTAATAACTTTCGATTTAACGAATTTTGGTATTAGGAATTATTTGTTACAACGAACAAATTTGTGGGAACGCTCTAATACCTACAAGGTCTTGTTATAGAGAATTTTGAAAAAAATGTATCACATGACTCACAATCGAGCGTAAAACAATGGAGGTTTGGCGATTTCAATTTTTATATGGACAATGTATAATTTATAAATTTATGAGTTACAGTCCATCCATTTGGCAAAAGCCTTTTTAATAAATGAACATATAAAACGAAAGCAAAAGTTCAAATTGTACAATTCAACTTTTGGGACAACAATTCAAATTGTACATCTCAACATTTGGGACACTTCAAATAATGCAACAACTTTTGCAACAATTCAAATTTTACACCAACTTTTGCATCAATTCAAATTTTACACCAACTTTTGCAAAAATTTAAATTTTACACCAACTTTTGCAACAATTCAAATTTTACACCAACTTTTGCAACAATTCAAATTTTACACCAACTTTT